>JABTTQ020002032.1:0-282843 GCA_016081115.2 Rehmannia glutinosa | reverse complement strand
GCTAATTTTGGGCCATGTTTCATGTCAAAACATACCCGGGGTTCGATGCAAAACACTAAAATCCCAAGCTAAACGCATCATTTCTTTGGGCCTTTTCACTAAACACGGCAGGGTGTGTTTTTAAGCACGACCGTGCTTTTTAGAAGTTAAAAACGAGCAATTTTTCGACTCGACGCATCAAACACGGCCAGGCCATGCTTTTCAAGCACGGCCGTGTTCGGGAAATTCCAAAAACACGGCCTGCCCCGTGCTTTTAAAGCACGGGCGTGCTTTTAAAATCGGCCCCGGTTTTTCTTTGGCGGAAATTATGGAGACTTTCCTTTCTTTTGACAACCTTTTGAGCAACTTTTACACCTCATTTTGATGCACCAAGCTCATTATTCCCTCAATTGTCATGTGGACACAATGATTCAACCAACTCAACCATGAATGTGCACACAATGATTCAACCAACAACCATGGAAGTGGAGCATTTGTTAGCATTATCGATGTGTTCTTTCACAAAAGATGGTGCCTATAAAAACCAAGAGTTTGAGTTGGAGATATATAATTCATGTAATATTCATTGATAGAGAGATTCATTGTATATTCATTGTATATTCTAAGTTTCAAAGCAAAATACATTGAGAGGATAAAAGAGAGGTAGAGTTGGAAGTTGAAGAGCAATAGAGGAGAAGCGCTTGGAGCTCAACATCATTGCAATCAACCAGGAAGAAGTCTTATATTGGTCTTGAATAAGAGCTAAGTACACCATGTTCATTTTATTCATATCTTTCTTGTGTAGTATACTCTTTTATCAAAGCCACGTGTAGCTAAATTTCTAGTGTTTTAATGTAATGAACTCTAGAATGAATTTGTGATTAAGACTTGTATGTTTTTAATAAAATCTTCATGGTTTGTGTGATTCACTTATATTATGCTTTATTCATTCGAATTGGTATATGCGCAATATTAATTTGAAGTTTATTTTTCATCCGGGAAATCGGAGATTCATGGTGAAATAGAACCTATATAAGTGAAAAGAGTTGCATGCAATCCTAGATATAGATGACATAAATCTTCCGGATTAGGGTCAAACCTAATATGGGAATTCACAAATCGTTATAATGTCAGTCTTGGGGGGTTTTAACTAAAGAGATTTCCCATAATCAACTTGAGATTAGAAGTTATTCACTCGATAGAGGTTTAACTTAAATCGGGAATTTCTACGGTCCATGAAACATGAGATTTTACTAAAAAGAGGCTGGTTTTTGCTTAAGGGATTATGGTTGTATTTTTATCTTGTTAAATCACAAAACATTCTAGAGGGATTTACATTCAAACACGCGTTTCTAGCTCTTGATTTCTTAATTCTACAATCTATTTTTATTTGATCTTTTGTAAGTTGCAATTATTTTAAAATTCTCTATTTTTCATTTTCATTAAACAAACAAAACTCTGAAAATTGCTAGATTAAATAACAAAAGACGGTAATTATTAGTACTTACAATCCTCGTGGGAATGACACTGATCTTCGATAATCTATACTACAAAACGATAGGTGCGACTTGCCTTATGGTTTTTAGAAAGAGTTTTGAGACATCAACATGCTTTCTAACCTTTTTTTCTCTTCACACATGTTATTAATTATTATAAAAATCAAGAAAAAAAAACATTTTTCCGGTTCAAAAGAACAATTCTACAAATTTGTAATTCCGAAAAACATACCATTATTTTATCATAATGCTTGTACAAAATTATCTTTAACCCCCTCATTAAGAAATTTTTAAATTTATATATTTTATTTTAACACTATTTTTATTTTAGTTTAACTTGTTTGATTTTTTTCTTAAGACAATGTGGAATATTATGGTGGGAACAAACACACTCATATGGGATCGACCGAGTCAATTATCCCGACAACACAAACTTCTATTTTACTTGGAATATTTATTTGCAATAAACACTTTTCCAAAACTTAATATATTAAACTTTAAAATATTTTAATATGTTTATAATTAAGTCCTTCTCTAGGTTCTCCATTTTCTCTGGAATCGCGTAGTGAGGTAGGTTTTCTTGCCATCTAGGCAAGATCTGCACTTGATCGATCTCTTTATTGATCTGAGCGTAGGTTTTTCTTCAAATCATGGATCCGCACGAGTTGCGTGATTAGTTAGCGAGATCAAATTTGATACGAATGCACAAGACAACAAACTAATCCTTGATGCCGAAAACCCTCAAAATGGGCGCCGAAAGAATTTCTCGTTGCTTGGTGGCCATGGTGTTTTCAACTGATCTATAAATCGTGAAGGTTTCAGCAACAAATGCCACACATACTTCAAGAAACAAAAGAAGTGGAAATAGAATCGGGGAGACAATCATTTTATTTGTAAATTTCGCAACTCTACTTTAACTGACCGTCGAAGGCTCTGAGAGAAGGTCCTTGAAATATCTTTAATTACCTGGTGGTCTTCAAAGCAATTGAGGTTTCAAGACAACGTCGAGAGATGACTTTGATACCGTTACTTTATTGGTCCAATGCCATAATACACCGTTGTATTTATGCAGAGTCGATAGTCGAAAAAATTGGGCAAATTGGGATTATAGAAGATGTAGATGCCGATGAAGGAGGAGGTCTCCTGGGAAAATTTATTCACATCGGGATCCAAACAAAATATCGAACTATTGAAGAAGTTTATTCGAGTGGGATTGGTGAAAAAAGAGAATCTCATTATCCTACTTGTCATGAATGTTTACCGATTTCTGCTATGTATGCGAACGATTAGGGCATACACATAAAGATTGTGATGACGATAAAGTGGATAGGAAAACCCTTTGGTTATGGTGCATGGCTAAGAGAGTCTACACACACTAGTATCAACAAGAAGAAAGCGTCTTCATCTAGCAAAAAGTCTGCAATGCCAAATCACGAATAAAGAGACAACAGACGGTGACAAAAACCCCACCAGCTTATGACCAATGGGCCTCGATAACAATTCTACCTATGTGCAAGAGGACCAAGTTTTTAGTCTAATTGAGGCAAGTCCAATCCCGCATATTACCAAGCACCACACTCGACATCGCCCACACATTGAGTACACAATTCTATTTCAACTAGCCAAGTGGATGATAACCTTCCCTTAAAAATATATAGATTCGTTGGACAAAGCATTCATACATTCAAATAATAAGAGGTTTCACTCATTTGAAAAGGAAAAAGTCGACACTATACATAATGGCCCCCGGTAGTTGGAAATGAAGGGCTCGTGCGATGGCTAATAAGAAAGAGATCTCAAGTAATAAAAGTCTTGTTAAGAAAAATCGAAATGGACACATGATACCGAAAGTCCGAGCAGCCAGACGTGGTTTAAATCCCTATAAAGACAAAAGTAGCGATTGTTGACACTATGTTCTTGGATGATAACGGCGGTGGTTGATTTGCATCCCCGCCGTTCCCGATGAGTTGCATAGTTTGGAATACTCGAGGGCTTGCGAACCATCGAGCATTCCAAGAACTTTGGCATTCCACGATTGAGAGGATTAATTGTAGTAGACGGAAACACATTCTCGATCTCGATGATTGTTTTGCACTTGATAGCCTTGGAAAAAGTGGTGGTTTGATGTTGTTATGGAAATCTCGGTTCCAAGTTTCTATTCAATCTTATTCTTGGGACATATATATTGCCTTGTTAATGAAAGTGGGAATAAGTGGCACTTCATTGGATTCTACGCCACCCGGATGCAAACTCAAGAGCTACTTCTTGGCGGCTACACATACAACGAAGCTCATTGGACAATCAAGAAGGGCATTCCTTGCTCGTTGGGGAATCTTCAATGAAATTTGTTATGATAGCGAGAAAATAGGTGATCCGTGAGAAATGCTAATAATATGTTTTCCTTCCGAGTGGCTCTTGAGGAAAGTGGGCTCCAAGACTGCGTTTGTGGAGGGGAATTTTTCACCTGGTCGAATCATTGGAAAAAGAAAGACCTGGTGTTGGCTCGCCTCGATAGATATGTGGAAATATTGAATGGCGACTATCATTCCTACGGCACAAATCCAACCTCGAATTTTTCCACCCGGATCACCGCCCCATCCAAATTCTTTTGAAGCAAACATACACCTCCAATGGGTTCCAATCCTTGCATAGCATAAAAGATTTTTCTTTGAATCCCACTTTGGGTTACGGATGAGGAATGTGCACATGTAGTGGAATCCATTTGGCATAGCACCACGAGAAATGAACACCTTAAGTGCAAAATAAATGATGTAGTGATTCACGTCAAGCTTGGGCTGACCTCAAATTTTAAAATATCCCACGCCGAATTAAATCGCACATGCAAAGTCAATATAATGGAGACATATACCAATCTAATAATCGAACAAATCGGGAAACTAAAAATTGATTGAACGACTCATGACTTTAAGAAATTTATTAGCGCTACAGAAAGCGAATAATTGGTTGTGGTGGTGCGATATAACAACAAATATGTTCACTCGTATGCTTCATGACGAAAAGTGCGAGAATACTATAAAGGACTTGTCTCTAACCATGGTGATTAACGCTTCCAACCAAACTCCACGGCTCAAATTATTTTGGTACATTCTTCACATCTTCATACCCTCTCACGGGGATATGGAGCAAGTGTTGCGATGTCTCCCACGGTGGATGGTCAAATCAATCATATTCTTTGTGCACCTTTTGCTTCAAGTGGAAGATGTAAAGCATTATTTGACATGCATCGCCAGAAGCCCTGAGTGCCCTGACGGAATGACAACTTTATTTCACCAAAAATTCGAGCATTTGTTGGACAAGACGTTACCAAGACAACATTGGACATTATAAAATGATGGAGACCTCCGGCTTTTGGAGTGAAACAATCGCTCACTCTCATACCAAAAATCCACAACCCAATGATTATGAAAGATTTTCTACCCCATTAGCCCATGCAATGTTAGCTACAAAATCATTGCCCGAGCATTAACCAACCGGCTACATTCATCCTCCACCATGTTATTGATGCCTCTCCAAGTTCATATGTGTCGGGTCGTGATTACATATAACGCCAAATTGGGTTTTTGAGTGCCTCCATTGTATGAACCACCGGACCATCAAAAGAAGATTTGCTCTTAAAGTTAGATCTTAGTAAGGCTTAAGCATAGAGCCGAATGGCTTTTCTTGAGGAAATTATGCTACGATGGGAGTTGCAACCACTGGATCTCCGAAATAATGAATCATGCGTGAATTTCACAAATATACATTTTCACTTAACAATCAAATGGTGGAGCAAAATCCACATCGTGAAATTAGACAAGATGATCCCATTTCACCTTATTTATTTTTTATATACGCCCAAGGCCTCTCGTCCATGCTCACAAAGATTAAAGCCCGAAAATTGTTTCATGGGGTAAAGATCATGACCTCCGCCCTTCTATTTCACACCTACTATTTGCTAATGATAGTTTGGTTTTTTTTTTTCCGGAAAATGATGATTAAAATTTACGGATTTATGATTGCCTTCTAAGATATGGAAAATCCTCCTGACATACTATCAACTTTGTTAAGTTTGCTCTCTCTTTCACCCAAACACTTCATCGACAGATTGTGATGTTATAAAAGGATATTCACTATTCCCCGGGTTGGGGCCATGAGCTTTATATGGGTTTAACTACGCTCACAATGCGCATCAAAAAGGTCCAGTTTGGTTACCTCAAAGACCGAATCTCAAAAAAATGCGAGGATGGGAAACAAGGTGATTTCTATCTGGGGTAAAGAGGTCTTAATTAAATATGTGCTTCAAGTTATCCCAACTTATGCAATATCTTGTCCGCATTCCTAATTCTCTTTGTTCCCAAATTGAGATGGAATGCGCAAATTTTGATGGGGGATGGACAATGGCGTAAAACTTATACATTGGAAAAAATAGAACTTTCTTTGCAAACCCAAAAGTCTTGGGAACGGGTTTCCTAAAACTAGAGGCGTTTAATAAAAAACCCATAAAACTCAAAACCTCTCAAATCATGGTTGCTTTTGCGGTGACGACCAAGTCCAAAATGAGCGCCGCCGTATTTTTGAACTTTGTGACAACCGCAAGACCTCGCATCATATGTATGGTAGATATTGAGCCTCCAAAGATCATAGCTACTTTTAGTAGTTGTCAACAATTCTTCCACAGAGTGTTACACGAATACGGTTTCTTTCTCCGATTTGTCAATTACTCCTTTTATTCGACCTCCTCAATACCTCAACCTCAATATGCCAATTCCATAACCCACGCCCTAAGAACTTGAATGGGACCATCGCTTCGAAATCAAGTACGGCGGCAACGCACCTAAGGATGATGAATCGAGATCATGGCAATGTAAAAATTGATGGAGCGGGAAGATCCGAAAGAGTGGGAGCATCACCGCCATAATATTGCCCAAGATTTGCTTGTTGAAGTACATCAATATTTGGTCGTGATGGAGCAGATGTTGCAGACCTAAAGTTAGAGCCACTTTATTTATTTGTTATCTACACCCAAAGCCTCTCGTCCAAGATCACCACATTGGAAGCCCAAAAATTGATTCATGGGGTAAAGATTGCGACCTCTCACCCTTCTATTTCACACCTACTATTTGCTAATGATAGTTTGGTTTTTTTTTCAAAGTGAATGGTGATGACAGTTCACTGGTTCGCGGATCGCTTCTAAGATATGGAAAAATATCCGGATAGATTATCAACTTTGATAAGTTTGCTCTCTCTTTCACCCGGACACTTCATCCACAAATTGTAATACTATAAAAAGGATATTCATTATTCATGTGGTTGGGGACATGAGCTTTATCTAGGTAGCTTTATCTAGGTTTACCAACGTTCACAATGCACATCAATAAGGTTCAATTTGGTTTCCTCAAAGACCGAATCTCAAAAAGATGCAAGGATGGGGAAACAATGTGTTTTCTATCTAAATAAAGAGGTCTTAATTAAATTTGTGCTTCAAGCTATCCCAACTTACGCAATGTCTTGCTTCGCCGCATTCCTAATTCCCTTTATTCCCAAATCGAGATGGAATGCGCAAATTTTTGGTCATGGATGGACAATGGCAACAAACTTATACATTGGAAAAAATGGGACTTTATTTGCAAACCCAAAAGTCTTTGGGAAATGGGTTTCCAAAAACTAGTGGCATTCAATAAAAACCCGTGAAACTATAAAACCTCTAAAGTCATGGATGTTTTTGGCGGTGACGACCAATTCCAAAATGAGCATCGGCATAGCTCGCGGGCAATCCGTAAGACTGTATCATCCGCATGGTAGATATTGAGCCTCCACGATCACAACTTTTTTAGTGGTTGTCAACACATCTTCCACAAAAGTGCTACATGAATATGGCTTCTCCAATTAGTCAATTATTTTCGCTTTATTCGTGCTTCCCAATACCTCAACCACAATATGCCAATTCCAGGAGTCACGCCCGAAGAAAATGGGACCACCGCCTTGTAATCGGGCAAACAACGCACCCTTTAATGATGAATTGGAGATCATGGCATTGTAAGAAATGATGGAGCGGGAAGATTTAGAAGAGTTGGAGCATCACCTTAGCCATAATATTGCACAAGAGTTGCTTGTTGAAAACACTGGCTACAAATGAATGAGGTTTCTTGGATGGGTTCTTCATCTATCGCATGAACGATCAAATGGGATATTCCATAAGATTCCAAAGCACCAAAGTGGGTACTACCAAAAGCTATTAAAAGATGGAATAGCGAGTCAAGTCACAGTCGTTCAAACCATTAAGAGTAAGAGCAACCTTTAGGCCCATTCATCTATTAGATAGATGATGAAAGGAAAGGTCGTTTTTTGTTCGTAGTTTGGGGAGCCCAACTTATCTTATGTTGGTATGGCCGTTGTGGTCCGTTAGGGGTAGTGACTCGGGATGTCGACAGGAGTTCGTAATTTCATATACGGGTTTAACTACGTTCACAATGCGCAACAAGAAGGTTCAGTTTGGTTACCTCAAAGACCAAATCCTGAAAACGATGCAAGGATTGGGAAAGAAGGTATTTTCTATTGGGGGTAAAGAGGTCTTAATTAAATCTGTGATTCAAGCTATCCCAACTTACGCAATGTCTTGCTTCCGCATTCCTAATTCCCATTGTCTCCAAATCGAGATGGAATGCGCAAATTTTTGGTTGGCCATGGACAGTGGAAGGAAACTTATACATTGAAAAAAATGGGACTTTCTTTGCAAACCCAAAAGTCTTGGGGGAATGGGTTTCCAAAAACTAGAGACATTCAATAAAAACCCATAAAATTATAAAACCTCTCAAATTGTGGATGTTTTTGGCGGTGAAGACAAAGTCTAAAATGAGTGTCATCGTGTTTTCGAACTCTATGACCACTGCAAGACCTGCCACATTGGCATGGTAGATATTGAGCCTCCAGAGATTATATCTACTTTCGATGCCAACACATCTTCCACAGAGAGTGCTATATGAAAACGGTTTCTCGATTCATCAATTACTCTTGGTTTATTCGGCTCTTCAATACCTCAACCCCAATATGCCAATTGCGTAACCCACGCCGGAAGAACTTGAATGGGACCATCACCCTAAATCGCGGCAACGCACTCGGGATGATGAATCAGATATCATGGCATTATAAGAAATGATGTAGCGGGAAGATTTGGAAGATTGGGAGCATCACCCTGGCCATAATATTGCACAAGAGTTGCTTGTTGAAGTACATCAATATTTGGCTGCGACGGAGCAGATGTTGCGGGACCTAGATTTGGAGCCACCTTATTTATTTGTTATCTACGCCCAAGGCCTCTCGTCCATGCTCACAACATTGGGAGACCAAAAATTGATTCATGGGGTAAAGATCGCAACCTTTTGCCCTTCTATTTCACACCTACTATTTGCCAATGATAGGTTTTTTTGTTCAGGGAAAATGGTGATGAAAGTTCATGGATTTGTGACTGCCTTCTAAGATATGGAAAAGTCTTTGGACAGATTATCAACTTTGATAAGTATGCTATCTCTTTCGATCCTAAACACTTCATCGGGCAGATTGTGATGTTATAAAAAATATTCACTATTCATGTGGTTGGGGGCCATGAGCTTTATTTGGGTTTGCCCATTCTTCACAATGCACTTCAAGAAAGTTCGGTTTGATTACCTCAAAGACCGAATCTTGAAAAAGATGCAAGGATGGGAAACAAGGTATTTTCTATCGGGGCTAAAGAGGTCTTAATTAAACCTCGTACTTCAAGCTATCCCAACTTACACAATGTCTTGTTTCGCATTCCTAATTCCCATTGTCCCAAATCAAGATGGAATGCACAATTTTTTTGGTGGGGGATGGACAATGGCGGAAACTTATACATTGGAAAAAATGGGACTTTTTTACAAACCCAAAAACTTCGGGGAATGGGTTTCCAAAACTAGAGGCATTCAAGAAAACCCGTTAAACTATAAAACCTCTCAAATCATGGATGTTTTTGGCGGTGATAACCAAGTCCAAAATGAGCGTCGTCGTGTTTCAAACTCTATGACAACCGCAAGAACTACATCATTTATATGGTAGATATTGAGCTTCCAGAGATCATAACTACTTTCAAGACATCGTCTTCCACAGAGAGTGCTTCATGAATACGAGTTTTCCCAATTCATTAATTACTCTTAAATTATTTGGGCCCTCAAGACCTTAACCCCAATATGCCAATTCCGTAACCTACCAAGAATTGGAATGGGACCACCGCCCTGAAATTGGCGGCGGCAACATCTCGGGATGATAAATTGGAGATCATTGTTGGTCCAAGTGGCTACGATAATCTAGAGGGGGGGTGAATGGATTATCTCGGTTTTTCAGATTTTGCCCTCTTTTTCTAATAATCAAGCAAAGACGAGAATGTAAATGCGGAAATTAAACAACACTTGTTGATTTAAAGAGCTTCACCCCACCTAGGACTACGTGCTCTACCACCCCAAAGATATCCGGATGGATTTCAAAAAGAAAAAAAAAATTTTATTAATTTACCAAAAATTAATACAACACCTTGAGGATTACCACAACCCTCTTACACCACCTTGAGGATTACCACAATCCTCTTACAACACCTTTGAAGATTACCACAACCTTCAAACACCTATCACCTAGATCACCCAAATGTATTCTTACCACAAGAATACTCACAAGGATGTCTTGTGTTGAATGATGACCAAAATCAAGATTACAACTCAATAATGATTGATACAATATGAGTACAAGTGTAATCAAGAATTGAAAGCCTAGACCTCAAATTTGTGCAAGTGAAAGTGCTAAAGGCTAATACAACAAGATATATGAAAGTGTTTGCTTTGTTTGCTCTTTGCTTGTATAGAGTGTTGTATCTTGTTGCTTGAATGAAGCCTCTATTTATAGGAGAGGTCTTGGCTTTGATTTCCAGGATATTGGCTCCTCCTTTGGGGAGTGATTTCTTTGCAAAAGAAACCATTTAAAATCATCAATATAGCTGTTAGAAATCAATCCCACAAAATAGGGAAAAGTCAAAAGTAAAATGCAACGGATAGTTTCACGATAAATGCAGGGGTTCGGCCGGTCGCACGAGATAAGATTGAAATTGAATTCTCGCGAATTTTTACGGGGGACCGGTCGAAGGGGAGTTCGACCGGTGCCGCCTTGGTCTTGACCGGTTGGGGTTGATAGAAAATCAAAACAGAGAAGTCACGCATTTGAGAGGCACTCCCGTGTACGGCCGCCAGCTGGTCGACGGTGCGCCCTCACCTGTCGCCCACCTGGTCGACCGGCCGCCCCCATTTTCTCTTACGTCCCATTTTCTCGTTTCAAAACTCAACTCAGTGCGGGTTGCCCTATGGGCGACCGGTCGAGCTGAAACAAAAGTGTTGTCCAATTTTAAATCGAATATAAACTTCAAGAAATACTCCGAAAAATAGTAAAAACATTTTAGATCGATCGGAAGTGTTGGGACAACATTTAGGGACATTGTTTTGGTATAAAAACTCATTTGAACAAAATCATCAAAATCATGATAAAAACATTTATCTAACAATCATGTCATTGTAAAAAATAATGGAGGCGGGAAGATCTGGAAGAGTGAAAGCATCACCCTGACCATAATATTGCATAAGAGTTGCTTGTTGAAGTACATCGATATTTGGCTTCGAAGGAGGAGATGTTGCAGGACCTAGAGTTGGTGCCTGAGAGGGCCGATCAAATTTCGGATGGGATGAATTTGAGCTTAGATGAGATGAAGTGGAGGCCGAATATTTGGGCTTATCACTCAATTGAACTTGGAGGATATGACTGAGGAGAAACATGTTGCATTCAATACAAAGGTTTTCCATCTTAATATCATTAGTTATGGAAGCATTGGTCTTGATATTCTAAAAAAATGGACCTACACGACTACCATATCAAAGGTTCCGCTTTCTATCCATTCACTGCTGAGCAATCCAAATCCTAATGATGATCCCCTTGTACCTAAGATAGCCCACATGCAAGATTAACAAGACTTTGTACGAGACTGTTGCCCAGGATTGGACAAAGGAACATGCCAAGGGATGATGCTGGCAAAGGATTTGCTTCTCTTTTTTAACTATGTGACATAAATTTACTAGAAACCTTTTGCATATCATGTGTTCTTGCAAGAAAAAACTTGGTTGGACTTATGTATTTTTTGCCACAATTAGGTGGTTAATTAGGAGACATGTTTTCTAATAAAGCATTAACGAATCGAGATACAACCAATGTTTTTCTACAATCGAGCTATTAGAGCCTGGTTTACTTTGGAAAAAAAACTAGAGGGTCTTAATAAAGCTTTATTAGTGAAATAGATTTGGCGAGTTATTCGATCCCCAAACCTACTACTCAGTAAAGTTCTTAAAGCCAGGTATTATATGGACATTATGGAAGCTCCACTCGGCTCAAATCCATCATATGTATGGAGATCTTTGCATTTGAGTCGCACTTTATTAAATGAAGGGCTTTCTTTGGAGAGTGGGTAATGGAAAAAATATTAGCGTCTTGGGTTATAAATGGTCTGCCAAATTTAAGAGATCATATCCCAGGAACTTTGCTTCAAATCCCCACGGATAGAAAAACTAGTTTGTTGATTCAAAATGAGCAGTGAAACGTTGAGTTGGTTAGCGATTTATTCTCATCTTATATTACCCAAGAAATTGTCAATATTCCATTACATTCTAGCCATCCCGGAGACAGGCGGTTCTGGAAATTTAACACAAAAGGATGTTATACAGTTTAGGATGGATATCGTTCTGAAATTGGGTTGTTCAACACACCGGAACACCACCGGAAAATCATATGACAAAGTGGTGGAATTTTGTTTGGAGTATGTCTCTTCCAAATAAAATTAAAAAAATTTTGGTGGAGGGTTACCCATAACATCATCCTTGTCTTTTGCAAATCTTCACGATCATCATGTCCCATGTCCTGTTTATTGTATGTGTGCAAATTTGGAATGGACTCTACATCTCACAACCAATTCTCATTCCCCGACGGTCTAACAATTCTAGAAGAACTCGCAAATTTGGGTACACGAGAGAAAGAAACTTGGGAATATATCTATGATGGAAAGCACTTGGGAATCAAAATTATTTATTAAAAACTGAATTTGAGGAATTGGTGGCACATATGTGGGCTCTATAGAAGCTTCGATCAAGCTAATTCATGAGGATTCCTCATCAAAATCATCCTGGATTTAGATTGGTGTGGAGCGTATATTAATGAATTTTGCCAAGCTAAACAAAAATTAATGGTATCCCCACCTTGGAGAAGCAAACATCAGCTACAAGATGGGAAGCCCCACCAATGGGTAGTGTTCGGCTAGACAACGATACTTGTTACAATGAGTCGAAAGGTTTGTACGGAATATGGGAGTGGTTAGAGACTTGAATGCAAACTTGGTCCTTGTATGTGGCAGAGCACTACCACGATCTTTCTCTGTCTTAGAAGGAGAAATGTGCGCCATGCTTGACGGACTCAGCCTCTTGATCGAGTAACACTTTACCAAGGTCGTGGTGGCTACGGATTCTCTTTTAATGGTACAAGCAGTTACCTCGCCCAATGAGAATATTGGTTATACCGGTATATGGGTGACGAAATACAAAGCGACTTCAAATTCTTCAAGTAAACAAGTTGATCCATAAAAGACGATGTTCTAATTCTATAACTATATTCTATCTACACTATTGTTAGTTGTAAAAACACTCATCTAATTTACCGCAAGTGTACAGTTGTTAAGTTTTATTATAGTGTAATGAGTAGGGTTGTCGTATTCATGAGGAATGTGTGTGTAATTACCAAGTAAAATTACCTATGATATATTTGACTAATCAATAATAGGTGGATTTGTGGATTTAGAATTAACAATAATTAAATGTAAATAAAAATGCAAACATCTAAATCCACGGGAGAATTATTCTAGAGGTTGATTTCAACTTGTTATCACTTATAGTTGATTAACAATCTATCTATCTCAAGCAATGGTTTATAAGTTGAAATTCACAATTTAATCAACTACCTTTCTCGAGTGTCTAGTGATTTTAATTATAAAATAAGATTTTGATATCTCTATAAAAATCTCAAGAATTAGAATTCTATATTGAACGGTGGAATTTCTATAACAACTTCAAAGAATTTATAAATCTCTCGATTATATAATTTCCTAAGTTGTATTATTCTAGATCTAGTATTAAATTCCTTCTCTCGAATGTGGATTAACACATCGGGCACCAAAGATTAATGGATAGGTAATCAAGATGTAATTAATACAAATAACACAAATAAACCATGAATTGCATGAAATAAAATAGATCTACAAACCAAACATAAGATCAAACGAGATTACATCAAGCCCCTAGAATATCTAATTAATTGTTCGCCTTATTTTAGCTTCAATGCAAGTGTACGATGTAGTTTATAGAATATGGTTAGCAAGATCGAATCCACAGAGACTAATAAATTAGTGTACTAAGTATTGAGATCACAATAGTCTTATCTTTATTCAGACGATCGAAATTGATTTGTTGGTTTGTAAAACTAAGACAAGAATTTATCATAAAAAAACAAAGTAAGAGTTTATTGAAAGATCAAGGAGATGCATGGATTCCGGGTTATGGTTTCGATTAATATCCTCTTGTTATCCGATTAATCAAAACCAAAGTTATTATTATTCTTCCCTATAAGACAATCACGAAAGTATTTAATCCTCTCTCTCGAGATGTATATAAAAATGTTGATTGGATTATATATGTTAGCATCTCTACTCAATATAATATATCCAACTCCCAAAAGCACAAAAGATTATTAATCCTTACAAATATTTACAGACTTCTCAATCATGCAAATATTCATGTCAAGTACTCAAGATCTAGTTTTGAAACTCATCTCTCGAATTATGAATCAATACATCAAAACAAGTTAACCAATGGCCATTTGATAAAACAAGAAATAAAACAGTACTTGAATAGGGTTTGAAATAATAACTTCAATTGCAATTAAACATCAAACAAAAGTATCTATTAACCTAATTCCAAACCCCATAATCATAGGTGTTTAGCCAGACATGGGAAATAAATAATTAATAGACAAATTATTCATGTTCATGTCTAACTAATCGAAAGTAAAAGATACAATGGAATGAGATAACTCGGGGATGTTGATAATCTCTCGATCTATCTTCAATCCTCAAGCGTGTGGTTGCGACCTCGATCAATCTCTCGAATCCTCCAGTAGAAGGTTGCTCTTTTCTCTGCTTTCTATGGAAAATATCAGTGTGTCCTTGTTTGGGGCCGTCTCGTCTCTATTTATACTCCCGTTGGGTGAAAACTTAATTTAAAATCATCAAAACCTGACCTTCCCGCACAGACGCACGGGTTGTGCGTAAGCGTCAGGCTGTATGAAATTTCTTTTGCTGAGTTGATGCACGGGCCATGCGTCCAGGCACGACCAGGTCGTGCGTCCTTCCGTAGGACTTGGTTGAACCTGGGAATGACGCACGGGCCGTGCGATAGACGCACGCCCTGCCCGTGTGTCCCTACTAAGGGAAAATTTGCTTTGTTCATGTCCATTTTTTGATCGGTTAAATCGTCTGACTTCTTCTCGATTCAACTCCAAACATCACATATTCGCTCGATTATTGGCGGTCCTTTATCGCAATGCTCCGATTTGTCACCAAAATGTTATAAACATCGTTTAATTCCTACATAACGAGCAAAGCGTAATACCTTTTCCACTTTATAAGAATATGACCCATTTTACTCAGTTAACGCATGCATATCAACTTATTCTATCCACAATTAAGCCCAAATTACATGCAAAACTCATACTGATCATTAATCCATCAAACAATGCACAAGAAATTCGATACATAAGAACTAATGCAAGAATTATACTAGAAAGAAAGAGAACAATACGGAAGAACTTATATATGATGATTTGATTGCTAATTCTCCAAGTATTTGTTGAAGAATTAACATGGTTCCCTTCATGTTCTGCTACGTTTTCTCCAACTGAGCTCCATCTTTTGTATCTCCTTCCCTGGGTCTCCCCGTCTCTCCCGGTGTCCTTCCAACCGCTCAATTAGACCTATTTATAGCAGAACATTTCCTTTCTTCCTGCTGATAAGAGTTTACTGTCAAATGGGTTCTTTGTTGTCCATTATCAGATGTCTTCCATTTTTTTTTTGATGTGTACTTCAGTGTCTTGTTCTTCTCTTTCGGCTGATTGCGCCTTCTTTAATATAAAGAAAGGTTTTCGTGGTTTTTCGCCGTGTAAAGTTGAATTGTTGTTGAAGGATGTTTGATAGGTACCTCGGTATGCGTTGGATGTATCGCGGTAGAAGCGGTGAATTGTACACGATAAAATTTATCGTGTGTGGGTACATAAAGCATCCATACCGCGGTACGTGGGCCTAAATTCATGGTGTACCGCGGTACACTTTGTGGTACCATTTCTTCGAGTTTTCTTCCATTCTTTCACCGGTGTGGCTAGAGATGGCAGTGGGGCGGGGATTCCCCATTCCCCGAGGGGAACCGCCCCGAATGGGGCGGGGAATCCCCGAAAGTTCCCCCCGTGGGGACGGGGACGAGGATTTTTTTCTCCCCGTTGGTGGGGACGGGGCGGGGACGGGGATCATATTCCCCGCCCCGTTCCCCGCGAGGAACCGATTTTAAATATATAATATATTATATTAAATATATATAATATATTATAAATATATGCACATTAAATATACAAATAAAAAAAATTTAATTTATTTTATATAATGAGTGTTTTATTAGTCTTTTTTATATAATTTATATGTTTTTTAAATATTAAAAAATTATTTTTTAAATAAAAATTCAGTTTTTACAAAAAAAAATAATAATGAAAGCGTGGGACGGGGATGGGGACAGGGGATTCCCATGGTCGCGGGACGGGGATTGCTCCCCGCCCCGCCCCGCCCCGCCCCGTTGACATCCCTAGGTGTGACTTATTTTTCACCATTTTTCATCCGTTTCTTGATTCCTTTGATATCTTAATACCTATTACAGCTCGATGTACAATTTCAACAATAATTTTGACTCATTCTACTAAAAAAAATACAATTTCTAAGTTTAGGATACCCATTTTGTTGGAAAAAATCCAACTTAACAACTATTTGTCTAAATATTTTAGAAAAGTTTTTATTGAAAAAGGAATTTATTAAAATTAGAATCACCCTTATAAGAATTTATGTGAACAACTTAAAGACAACAACTCCACGTAAAAGAGTTGTTAAATCCTTAATCTTGGAAGTGAAGATTAATTAAGTCAAAAATATACCTGTTCTGTTGTTGAAATAAAAAGTTTTTCCCCCACTGTTGAAATGAAAAGGTTGATGGAATGAGTTTTTTCTTAATGTATTTAAAGATTTATTATAATAATTTTAGAGAATCTATTTATTGAATAAAAAAATTCTCACTTTTTACGACACTGGCCTTTATCTGAAACATTTATTATCATTTTTTCAATTTTTGTTTGATTCTTTTCTATCAATTTATCTTTTTAAGTACATATATTTTTTTGAAGGGTTTTTAAGTTCATTTTAGGACTTTGTTGACTAATATTATAGATAGAATTTAGGAACTTACTCTAAATTTTAACTCAACTGAATGTGAATTTTGTAATTAAATCCAAATTTAGTACCCAAGCGTTTCAGAATAACATAAGTATATAAATTAAACTCCTAAATGATCTCCTTTGAGTTAGCGGTTTTGCCTTCAAAGACACCTATAAATTAAGGATTAGAGGCATTAAAATTTGCCTATTGAAAAAACATTCGATATTTTTAAAGGTGATTCAAAAGAAAATGTAAAGCTATGATTTTGTAAAGTGCTTATAAAATTATAATAAAACGATATTCTTTTTATTGTTCCAAGCTTCCAATTAGTGTAGGATGTTATCTTTAATCTTTAAGATATCCAGGTAACATGGTAGCCCTTATATTGAGAGTGTTGGCAATCACTCAAAAAAAATATTTTTGATATTTTGGCTTAAAAAAGTATTTTTTAGTGTTTGCAAGTGTTAATTTCTGTTTCTACTTCTGTTTAATTTAATTAGAATCCAAAAACATGGAAATGAGTGTTTTAGATTCTCCTTCTGATTTGACTTTTCCTAATAATTAAGCACTTTTACAATATTTTTACCAAACACTCTCAACTTCTAATTTTCTTTTGATTTTAAATTTTCAAACACTATCAACTTTTAATTCTCAATAATTTCTACTTTTGCTACAATAAATTACTTTCTTTTAGAAACACAACTTTTTGCTAACACTCACGTTGTCATTGCGACAACCCTGTGAATCGCCAACGCAATATCGGAATTCTTATTTCTCATTCAATATTAACTCATGCAGGTTTGGGCTTCTAAAGCCTACTTACCCACCGAGCTCGGCCCACATGTTTTTTTCTCACACTTGTTTATAAAAGTTCAAACACTCCAAATATAACCCAAACACACAGATTCAATAAATAAGTTTGATACTTTGATTTAGGCCATTTTAAATACTAATTGACTTCAAAAAATTAAAAAAATCATTAAAAGAAATTAAAATAAACTTATCTTTTAGTCTGATCTCCAGGTTTTTTTCAATGAATGATAGTACTTCAATTTTATTATCTAAAATATGTTCCATCATGGACACAATTTAGTTATAAATTTATCATTTACTACTATACTCGCTCTTCAGAAAAAGAAAAAGAAAAAAAGAAAATAAAAATAAAATGATTTACTATTAATTATGTAAATTTTTGTTCCAAATTTTACTTTTTAGGGCATTATTATTATTATAAATTTGCGAAATGGGGTCTCCGCGAGATTCTGGAGACATCTCGAACGATAATGCAAGAATCCACACACACACACAACCCACACTAATGGTGTCCTTTTTAAAGTAACTTCCACAGCTCTCTGTCTATCCTCTCTATCGATCCACCTAACAACATTCTCACTTCATAGTTTCTTCGTAATTCCTGTAATTTTTTCTCCTTTGATCACAGCTCAAGGTTGAAGAATACACTATATTTGGGTTTGATTGATTTGATTCCCCCCTTTTTTACCTGATTTTGCTCTGCCCTAGGGTTTTTTTGGGGTTTGAGAAATTGGTTTTGTGTTTGATAGCATCAGGAGTTATGGACGGTTATTTCTCGTTGAAATTGAAGAGGAAAGACCTAGAAGACGTCAACGATGATTTCTCAGATTTTTCCCTCTCTTCTCCCGCCAGAAAAATACGACGGCTGGTAAATTATTACTGTATTTCTCAAGTTCTGTGTTAATCGTACTACCCATTGAATTTCGGGTTTTTTCTTTTACTTCGATCATAATTTACTTACACGCAGTTATACGGTGATTATGTTATGAGTTTCGCATTTATTATGTATATGTTGGAATATGATTAAGCTGGTTCCGTAATTTAGAGGATTTTTTGTTCAATGCATTTAGGATGCTGAATTGCCGCCTATAATAGAGGAGGAAGAATGTGAGACTCCCATAGCCTTTGAGCACTCTATGCTCCATGAACAGAGCTTTGTTAATGATTCATCTGGAGGTATAAAGATTGAAGAACTACCTAACGTACCCAGTAATGAAGAGAAGGCGATTGTGCTGTTTAAGCCCTTCGACACTACTGCAATCCCGCAGTCCCCTTCCAGTTACACTCTGTCTGTCAATCCTCATCTTATTTCGGCGCTCA
The DNA here is from genome assembly GCA_016081115.2 of Rehmannia glutinosa. Taxonomy (NCBI): domain Eukaryota; kingdom Viridiplantae; phylum Streptophyta; class Magnoliopsida; order Lamiales; family Orobanchaceae; genus Rehmannia; species Rehmannia glutinosa. The sequence continues at coordinate 263,625 of JABTTQ020002032.1, read as the reverse complement.
AAAGTACGTATACGACATGTATATATTGATTTTATTTATTTCCCATGTGGGTTCGAGTTTCTCTTTGCAAATATTGTGAAAGCTGTTTGATTTGAGTGTTGAGGATGATGATTTGCTGTGAGTTCACAATCTAGTTGAGTTTTATGAGAAAATGATCATATAGACCTTTGATTGCTCTGCTAGTAAAGGCAATGTTCTGAATGATTAACTGACTGTTGTGTGTGGGGAAAACTTTTTCATTTGTCTTCGACGTACATTTCTTATGTTGTCATAGGTGAAAGTGAGACTGTTTCGTGTATTTATTGTTTTCGTTGGATTTTGAACGTCTCTGTTGTTTAACTCCCTCTGGTCATTATGAGTTCATGGTGTGTGCATTTGATAATGTGTGGGCTTTATCTGAGCAACGGTATTGTGTAAGAAACTGTCTCAAAATACCTAAGAAAACTTTGTGTTGGTTGCCATTCACCTGTCTTCCTGATTTATGCGTGCTCCAAGTTTAGTGTTTCACAATTCTGAATGAGGGTGTGCTTGCATTTTAGTTAGTTTCCGTGGTCCTTCGTTGTTAGCAAGAATTTGTGTTGGGTAATAATTTCAAAGCCAAGTAATCAGTTTGTATATTTTATCTATAGATCAAGTCCCGTGGTCAAGCCAACCAAACTCTTGGAGACTAGCTGATGACGAGGCAGCGGAGAACAATAACTCCGGTTCGGGTAACGGTTGTCTAGCTGTTGTTCCATGGGTCCCATCACAGTTCTCTTCTGAATCCGTAGCTGAATCTCCTTCTCAAATTGATAATTCCGAGATGATGGAAGCTCAAGAGGTGGGAGAAGAAAAAATGGACGTTGAAGATGGAATCGAGCAAAGGAACGTTAATGAAGCTGGTGGAATGAGTTTAAGCGAAGGGTTCCATCAATGGCAGCAGCAGCACTGCGTGATTCCACAGCCTCCTCCACACAACACTTCAGCTCCGATTGTTTGGTATCGGTAAATGGGCTTCAGATTGGTTGTGATCTTGTAATTACTGCAGAGTTAGGGTTTCAGTTGTGTGGGGGTAATAGGTTTTAGTAATGGGGAAAATATATTAGATGGCAGTAGAGATTTAAAATGATGCTAGCAATTTCATGTTGCTTTGGCTTGCAGCTGGAAGGATTTTTAGAAATGAGAATTTTGTACAAGCAGCTGTTGCTCACTGGCTACGATTGAGCTCTAAGAGCTGGTACTCTATATTGGCCTTTGCTTTATGATAATGGAAAAAATTCTTATGATCTTTCAATGACTCCTCGAAACTGAATTTAGCATATGTCCTCTGAAAATGAGGGAGTAAGATTCAAGTCTAGATGACATGCTAATTTATTTATGTTTATGTTCCAAATTTTTTTGAAAACTGCAAAAACACTTTGAATTTTGATTCCCATCTTATATTTTCCCTCTTTATTAGCAAAAGAATATTCAAAATTTCCTTGATATTTATAAAAATATTATAGTTACCTTTTAAAATTTAATATAGAATCAATTTCTTGGGGTTTTTCTCATATATCTTGAAACATTTTTGGATTTCTTTTGTAATTAGCCCAAATTTTAGGCTGCAATTGGTTGTCCTTTCATTCTTTTTCATTTTCATTTTGGGAGAAAATAGCATAGAAAAGCTATTTTTGAAAAGTTGAGGGACTAATACGTTTGCTAATACTTTTGAGGAAAAAAATAATACTTTTCTTTAGTACTATTAAAGTGTTCAAAAAACTATTAATACTTTTTCGATGGATTGCTAATACTTTTTACGCGAATAACTAATACTTTTCGGGTCCTAATGATTCTATACAACCCGACTAATATTACAAAAATGCCAATCGAGTTTGGTTTTAGGATTCATCTAACACATTTTGACCCGTTAGGCCCGACAAGAGTTTTTATCTATAAGAAATGAGGGTACAAGTAGCGCCCCCTTTTCTTAATTGTAGAAGAGCATGTATTGAGTTTTGCCTTTCACACACTTTCCTAATTTTCTAATCTTAAGGTTGTGCTTGGATATAAAAAAAAATAAAAATAGGAATTTTTTCCAGTGAGATACTTTGAGTAAGTAAGAAATGTGAATGTAAATGAAATTTTTGAAAAAAATACTATTCACTCACTTTCACTTTTAATTCCACCAGTCATATCTATTTATATTTTTAAAATATGAACAATCAAATCATCAATTATTATTGCACATATTTCCACAAATTATTCTATTTATCACTCGGATATTTTCAACTATCAATCATATGAAATCATTATTTTTCTATTTCTATATGAAATCAACTTTTCATCATTATATTTTCATTATATAAGATTTAGTTCAAATGAGACCACCATCTTAGGGTGAGACTGGATGGAATAATCCTATCCATTAATTTATTTTTTTAAGGGCGGTGATTTTTCCGATTTTTTGGATATTTTCTCATTTATTTTAATGTAATAAGGGTAGAATAGTATTTTCTTATCCAAAGGGTTTTTCCGTACGCTTTGACTTCTTGAAACTCGTTGTTTATGGTCCGAGATTATAATTTCCAGTTTAATTAGTTTTCCAAATATGTGTTTACTGCATTAATTATTATATTTGTCCTTTTCTTTTTTATCTTTAAAATTTATTCGGTTTTGATCTATTTTTGGTGTATAATATATCATATTAATCATTTTTTATGATCTTCGGTTTGACACACACATATTGCATATATAAAATTAAAATTATATATACAAATTAAAAAATATAACACATATTTAATGAAAAGTTTATTTTGTAATGGGCTTTAAAAATCATGCATTCAGATATATTCATGTATTTTTGGCTATTTATAATGTATATACCATATTCTTTTCATAGTTATATAGAATTATATTTAAGTTGATTACATTCAATTAAAAAATATTTATTTTAATTACATCTCAATTTACACGCATTTAATAACTTTAAAAATAAAATTGCATCCGAATTTACTCTACAATCTTGAAAAAGGTATGACACCAATCTTCAAACTTATTAAATATCTAAATTTGACTAAAATGTAATAGGCGATGAAGATGCGTCTTGCGCGAATTATGAAAAATCAACTTTTGAACAAGCCCCCCTTCTTTTTCCATGCTTCTCTCATTCTAAACAAGCCTCCTAGTGCTTTTAGATACATGAACACGTGGACTAACCATCCTACTTTCCCCGTCCACACTGTGGAAAGAGTTTGGGCCCCCTACGCCCTATCTCGGTGTATTGTGGAGAAGGAAATGAATGGAAAAGGGTATCTTTGAACTTACATACCAAACTCCTTAGAACTAAACAAAAACTTCAGTGGTGGAACGAGAATGTTTTTTGGAAACATCTTTGACAATTTGATGCTTTGCTCAATCTAGGGTTGCTTGATCTTTGAGAAAGATTATGATCTTATCTTAACCCTTCTCCTCTAATCTCGGGGTAAGTTCAAGAATGGCCTCTTTGATGTTTCGATTACAACTATAGCCTTCCATATTAAAAGATTTCAAATATTCATTGAAGTTCCCATTATACCCTTTATAACAAATAAGGAAACATGATTAAATTCGTTCCGGATATCACGAATATACACACACTTTCGATTCTCACACTGTTTCATTCGTGGCATTGTTACACCTACTTAGATCCGGTCTCCATTCGGAGGTTTTAAAAAGATCATGTCGGGTTTCCGGTAGATAAACTTAACAGTTATAGAATTAAAAGATGTTCGATTCTCGTGTTATCGATTCAAACTAAGGTTTACAGTGAAAATGGAAATAGTCCATTACGACCATATCAGGCCCAACATGCTTCCGTAAAATTAATAAATCCCTTAAAATTCATACCTCTTTTGGCCAAAACAAAGATCGGGTTAAGTGGTTCGCAACGCCACCAAATCGGAAAATTATCGCCCCGGATCGTTTGACAAACGGCTCCTCACTGCTCAACGCCACCCTCGGGAAGATGATCTCTGCAAGTTATCCGACTCCTTCGAAAACCGCTCAAAGACAAATGACGCTTTAGTTCGTTTCCTACTCCAAGGCGTAAAAGTAATTCTTCAAAGGGATGAATCAATAGTACATTATGAACACATGTTGAACAAACAACCTTTATTTTATTAAGAACTTAAAGAAAAATTTATTACATCGCAATCTCCTTTTGGGAGGAGAAAACTGTTCGGCCTCTCATAAAGGCTATCACACTCTTATACATAAAATTCTAAAAACTAAAATCGAAAACACTCAAATTCTAAACTCACAAAATGATTTTACAAAGAAAGTTTATTGTTAGAAGACTAAGGAAATGTTCGATGCCTTTAGCCTTCCAAGCAGATCTTGACATTTATAGAGGTAGAAGACTCTATGTTCTCGTATTATTGCCCCTAAGTGGAGGTCTCTTTCATCCTTGAATTATTGCTCCACTTGCAAAGAATTAGTTGGCATCCAACTCATCTTCACATGGGTTAGGCCTCCTCATGCTGTATCCGTTTTTTATGAAAACTTCCAAATCATGCTTGACTCGTCCTTTGTCTTTTAGTAACTTGGGCGACATCTTTCATGGACCCACTTTTCGTCTTTTTCCCCGAGTGGGTTGTTACCTGTCTGGAGTCACATGTCTCCACCGACTTTGTTGGAGAATCTACTTTTTTGGTGGCCCCAAACTTTGGATACTTCGTGACTTTTTTTCTTCGCCGGTCTTCTCCGATCGACTTTTGGCCGAATCCTTTGCCAAATTCTCGTTCCTTCTGTTTTGACATTCGGGACAGACTAAGTTCCCAATGGCCTATGTGAGCCATATTGCAATATTTCCTACGAGTTTCTTTACTCCCCGGCATCTTGTTTTCCCACAGAAGATTTCTTTTCTTTTCGAATAGGTCTTCTCGAATCTTGTAGTTTTTCCTGTCATAGTATTCAATAGGAATGATCCGTTCACTGAATTTTGATAAAACTTGAACGGAAACTTGACTTTGTCCATCTCAAAGAGACAGCCCACAATCCCCACGCCCTACTTGTTGTAATTTGATCTTCAGTGAAGGTCATGGCCAATTGTACTTCTTCTGAATTAGCCTCCTTGATATTTTTGAAGGCTCTTTCATCTGGTCGTCGAAGCCTTTGATGTAATGGAAGGCTTCATGTCCACCTTTTCCGATGGGCTTTGTTGCGCACTTATGAAATACGACTCAATGTATCCCCTCATTTTAGGGCCGTCATTGTTGGACCAAAGACTCGTTAATAATCGCTTCGGATCCATTTTGGTAATTTTGTGATCTCTCGGGAAGCCTGGTGAAGTAGTATAGATCGAGGCCAAAGCCCCAAACTCGTACCACCTCGTCACTTCTTCAGGGTCGAATTTGGTAACATCCAAACCCTTGGATATTTTCGAGAAACATCAATCTTTATTTTTTCTCGGAGATATTCCTTGCCAGTAATTTCTCCCAATTCGCTTGGTATTCCCGCCAAAAGAAGAAACTTTAATCTCGTTAATATCAACCTTAGAAGTGCCCATCATAGGCCTAAGATTGATCTCTTCGCCCTTTACCCCGACGTCTTTGGGTTGATGTGATAACTCGGGATTTGACTGAGTATCGCTTTTCCTTGGGCCAACATTTCGCCGCCCAGGACTTGTGCTAGAGGTCACTGAATCCTCACTGAGGTTGGGGAACCCCGCGCTCTAAACGCTCTGTTTGCTTATTAGCATCCCTGAGGAGTGACCCTTGAAATGTCGTTCTCAATCGGGAGTGAGACCGGACACATGCTCGTATACGATTGGTTACTTTGTCCCGATCATTCCTTTGTAATTTCCTACCAAGTCGGATTGATGACCCGGGTATCAAATTCTCGGAGTAGCATTTCCACCGGTCTCCAAGATGTCTTGAGGCTATGAGGATGGAATCGGCTTCAATTCCTCCATCTCTTATTAGAAAATCAAGAACATTTTCATGAGATTTTATAATGACAATATCATAATCATAATATTGACATTCACTTGCCATCTAAGTATCCTAGTTTTTTCTCGGTTTTGATTCAATTTTGTTTTTCGTAAAAGCTTTGACACATGAATTATCAATTTTTAAGATAAACTTTTAGCCTGAGAAATAAAGGCCATTTTTTGAAAGCCTTTACGATTGCAAAGAATTCTTTCTCGTTGATATGCCACCGAGTTGCTTCACCGCTCAGAAAGATCAGCTGCAATATCTGCATGACACTTTTCCGTTTGGTGTGGCTTTTGTAAGAACCTGCTCCACCAATAATCACCGGCATCCGTGTATAAAGAACCGTTCATCTTTATCCTGTGGAATTGCAAGTTTCGGAAGCTTTTTGCAAACTTCTTTAAGTTGCTTGATTCCTTCTTGATGTTCATTCTCCCATTTGAATATCGCATCTTTTTTTAAGCAATGGGCTAAACACCTTCCCGTAATGTGATAGATTGTTTATAAACATTCCAAAAAATTGACAACTCCCAAAAAACTCAAGTTGTTTCTTATCTTTCAATGTATCCGAAATCCTGTATCCTTTCTACAATATGACTTTGTAGGATGATTCCGCATTAAATCGATCTCAATTCCTAGAAATTCAATCTGTCTTGTTGCAATCACGCCTTCTTTTCAAAGCACTAATCCTTCTTATGACAAACATCTCAAAATATTTTCAAATGTTTGAGATGCTCCTTCATGTTCTTTGATGCGATCGAATGTCATCGATATACACGAACATGAAACCGAAATAATCTTTGAAGAGATTATCCATCTTTCTTTGATATATCCGGGGTGCATTAGCCAATCCCATAGGCATCACGTTCCAAATATAGTGTCCTTGTGGTGTAGAGAAAGTTGTGAACTTTTTTGCTTTCTTCATCCATCTTAATCTGGTAGAATCCGTTTGCAATCGAACTTTGAGAATATCTTGGCACCTTTGATGCGCTTAACTAGATGTTCTCTACTTGGAATATAGTATCCATTGAACTCCAAAATGTTATTAATCCCTTTGTAATTAATAACCAGCCTTGCTTTCCTCTTTTGATTTCTCCATGGTTTCGACCAAGAACCCTGGATCAGTCAGTATGGAGAAACTCCTGGTGAAATCAACTTAAGGTCAAAATGTTCCTTAAGTATCTTCTCGCATATCCTCACGATCCTCCCGGTTCATAAGGATTGGTTTGATTCTTATGAACTCGTACTCCTTTCCAGGTTTAACTTTTAAGGATGCTTTGAGCTCATTCTTGTCCCACCATGCCAAAGGATCTTCGTTATAATTCCTTTGGATCTTCTTCTTGATATCCTCGAGTGATATTTGTTCCTTTATGGTAACGCTCACTCTGTGGATTCTCCATTAGACTCATCCATAATTCCGCAAACGCTTCGAGTGACTCGTTCTTCTCCTTGTACTCTGAATGAATACAAGTTATTATCTCATATCTTCTCGATCCTTATGAATGGAACCAAATTGTCTATAGGATAATAAAGCTTCACCAAATTTCCTTCGATCCGCCATTTTTGGATTGCGGTTTGGCTTCATCACCATGCTTGCTGCGCGAAAAGTAATAGGCATTTTTCTCGTAAAATGCTTCCCGCGATCTTTGGACAATAATCTTATGATCACATAATGTTGTGAAAATAAGTCTTCTTGTCTCGTTCTCCGTAAAAATCGCTTGAATGTTTGTAGGAAGTTGTTTCCTAGCAAAACATATGCACTGTATTACTTCAACTTCTCGCCATCCTTCGGACATTTTAGCTCTCCTTTTTTTGAAAACATCCGGGATACGCCGAATCGTACTTGGTCTCCTTTCTTCCCAACGGCCGCTACTCGTCATTCTGTCTTGTTGGAAAGACATCCTTTCTGGCTCAACTCGAGACTTCGACTTTTGTTGAAGACTGGTTGATCTTGTATTTTCATATCGATCTCCATGGTGGTTGGAGACTCAATAATTTCTCGGTAAAACCACCCTGGCAAAGTCCTCGAGATTCTTGGGACTTCAATAAATTCCTTTCTCAAGAATACTTCAATGATGTGTATTCGAGAGAGCATAGGATATCTTGTATGTGATCGAGTAGGTCTGCTCCTTCTTTCATCAATTCGACTCTTTTGAAATCTTGATGAAGAGTTAGGACTCTATTGAAATCTCGATCTCCCAAATTGTATGCAATTCTAGGATAGACATTAAATGCTAATTTCCCAAAGATACAAATTTCTCATTCGCTTCCAAGGCATGAATCCTTGAGATTTGAGATCCGCTTATCAAAGATAGCCAAATTGAGTGGTGAATCTATCCCTTCTTTGAATGTTGCTTTAATAATAACTCTTATGGCTCCGATATGAATCCATGAGAGTGTATTTGCAACTTCTCTTTTAACTCGCTTTTGATCTCCTGGATTTCTCTAATAGGGACCAACTCGCATCTCGATCGGTTCCCTAAACTCCATCGAATGGCAAATTCTCTCCTGTTGTTACCCTGTGGATAATTTGGTGTTTTCTATTACGAAAACCAATCTTATCCAAAGCCTTTTCCATCGCTCCAATTGTAAATCCATCATAGATTTGAAGCTTTGGATCTTCCTTCATAATTCTCATAAAGTCTTATGAGACACCGTAGTGTGAGAGAGAAATCCCGACATATCCTCCCCGACCGCTTGTTGAAGAATTTCTTCTTCACTCGATTCTCAATCGATTCACTTCCATCATCGAATAGATCTCTTCTTCATAGATGCTTTCATCCGAGGGAATATCCTCAAATTGATACACTGTATTAAATCCTCGATAATAGACAGCTTTTTCGATTTACGGTGTAGCCTCGAACCTCCCGACTCCTCGTTTTTGATTGTCCTGGGCAATCCGTTGAGATATGCCCTCTTGCTCGCATGTCCGGCAATTACGATCTTTGAAACTTTCATTAGCTCTGGTGTGAGCACGCCCGAAAGTTCTTCTCCTGGATTTTTCTTTGGTACTTGCTTGATTAGAACCTCGATGATGAGGCTCTACTCCCGCCAGTCTTTGGTCTTTGCCCCGATTTATAACTTCGGGCTTTTTGTTTTGACGAACCTTCTAGGTCTCCATGAAGACCGCTTTTTCTTTGCTTCCTTGGCGGTATGGATGGCTTCGCTCCTTCTTCCTTTTGTCTTTGCATTGGTTGACCTCCCACAATTGTTGGGATGTCATTATCCACGCAACATAGAGGAACCGCTTTGTTAATTCCTCTTAATCTCTTGTAATTCTGTCAGACAGAGTCGCTTGGTAGCACCATTCGTATAACTTGGCCTTTAGGAAAGACATTTTTCTCGCCACGCTTTACTTCTTGACTCCATCCTTGTATTCCCGATAAGCATTTCTCTCCGGGGACTCGGAATCTTGGCAAAGAATAGGCATGCCTTCCTTTTCTTCAATCTTGGATTTCCACCAGATTCGGTGAACAACTTGATATATTCGTCAATATGAAAAATATCATATAACCTCCCTATAGAGGGCTTGTTTATATCTCTTTCTTTTTCATCCTCTAATCCTCGAAATAACTTTGTGCCGATGAACTGGATTTTGAATAGTTTTGCCATACCATTCCTTTAAGTGATTCCCCGATGTGACCGAACCTTTTGTACTAGCATCGGTCATATCCCGTGCAATCTTCACCAATCCTTCAAGACTCATTTCAAAGGGTAAAATGAATGAATCCTTTGTAAGATCGAGGGTTCTCTTTGAAATTCTCATAGTTGAAGCCCATTCATCAATGAGAACTTCTCTATTTTTAAAATCTGGGATATCTAGATTTAACATCAACCCATATGGATATATTGGGTCGAGGTGCGATCTTCCATAAGGCGTCGATAAACATTCGGCCTTCCAAAGAGGTTGTCCGGTTCCCGCAAGTGGGTTTTGACCTCCTGTCCCCCGAAAGTGGATCACTTCCGATCGTGAAATCCCCAAAGATGTGGCATCCTCTCGTCCCGAGCTCCATGATTCGAACCCGTACTTTCTTCGACGTTAGGATTAATCTGGTGGCGGTGGTGGTGGAATTGCTCTACTTTGTGGGTCATAGGTAACCAAAGTTGATCCATCACCTGCGTTCATCTTTAAATCTACAATACCCAATCCCGCGAAGGATTACGCTTGGTCGTGTAGATCTTTAAGATTCATCTTTTCCATATCCATCTTTTTAATTTTTGATGGATTTTTCTTTGATTAGAGCAATGAGATTCTCCTCATCCGTCATCTTTCGTATAACTTCGGTTGGTTTCCTTTTTTGGTGTAAATAGGTACTATTCTCAAATCTATACGCTTCTTTCCTCCGGAAGAACTTGGCCTGTCCTCCGTTCTTGACTCGTTTCAATATCATGAAGGAGTTCAAGAGTTTTCTTCTAATATTTCACCATCGTCTCCATCCGTTCGATCGATGAACTTGTAATGGTAGATGAATATGGCGGTTGCCATAATTACGCACCGCCTTCTTGGACTTCTCTAAGATCTTCGGAGAACTTAGATTTATCTGGGAAGTATCTCGTTCCACTCGGTACTCCATCGTGAATCATTGTTCTAATGGGAATTTTCATGAACCGTTTCTTCAGGTTCATCAAATGAACATATAGTGTATGGTTAAGCATCCGGAATCGCTTATAATATTCCGCTCGCATTTTGCATTGCCTCAAGGTTTCCCCGTCAGCTCCTGCTTGTTTTTTTTTCTTCATGTTGGTATTCCCAATATGAAACCTGGTCAAGGTGTTCTTGTGCATACATCGTCAATATTTGACGATATGTCCTGTAAGGGGTACATCTCGGACATCGGTCCGGATCCATAATCTCGGAGTAATTTCTCCTCACCAATTGTTAATTACATAAATATAATAAATTTAACTAAAAGTTCTTAATAAACCTAGGCTCTGATACCATTTTTACGGCCCCTAAAACCTTTGAAAACCATTAGTTTACCTTCAACCTTGTATAAGGGGTATTTTGGGGTTTTTTCATAAAAGAAGTCTATTTTTGAAACTTTTGAATAAGTGAGGCTAAAGTTGTATATGGCATTTAAAATTAGGCCATTTTCAATATTTTCCCTCTAATCTCATTAAACTCAACCAGGTTACAGTTGAATTAATTTTAGCCACTAAGAATGAAGAGGATTACTGGCATATTTTCGTTTTTATCCAAATTAGATATTGTGGGATACCCTAATAGGGTTAGGGTCCTGTAAATGGATTGTGGAAGGTGAAAGAAATACCAAATACTTTCACAATCTTGTGAAGAAAAAAAGAGTGAAATGTAGGATCCATTCTGTAATGGACAATGGTGTTAGCCTCTCTTCTGACTCTGATATTCAAAAATCATGTGTCAAGTTTTTCACTTCCTATCTTTCTAATGACTTCACTTGTCCTCCTTGTGTGTGTGATTTCCCTCTGGCCACTCTTCCTACTGAATTTCAAAATCATGAACTGTGTGATTTTCCCTCTGAAAAAGAGGTGCATCAAGTTGTCTTTGATATCGATCCTCCCTATAGCTCACCGTCCTGATGGATTTCACTCATTTCTTCCACAAATCTTTGGAATATTGTGAAAGATGACATTGTGCTTGTTGTTCATGATTTTTTTTGTTTGGGAATCATATTCCTAAATGCATAATCGCCACCACTATTGTGCTTATCCCCAAAAAAGCTAACCACTCCATGTGACGGACTACGACCGATTAGTCGGTAATGTCATCAACAAAATTCTCACCAATATCATGAATAATAGGCTTTCTCAAATACTTCCTCTTATTATATCCCCTTTATCAAAGTGGCTTTGTCAAGGGTATATTAATAAGTGACAACATTCTTCTAGCTCAAGAGCTGATCCACTATATTAACATAAAAAATGAGCCTAGAAATGTTGCTTTCAAGCTGACATGGTTAAAGCTTATGACAGAGTTCAATGGAGTTTTCTCAAGAATATGCTATATAGCATGAAATTTACTGAGAAATTCATTTCTTGAATTGAAAATGCCATCAATAATTGCTGGTTCTCCATCTTGATTAATGGGCAGAGCTGTGGTTTTTTTAAATCTCACGGGTCTCCTACAAGAGACCCCTCTTTCCTACTCGTTTATCATTGCTACTGAATTCTTATCTAGGGGCCTTGAGCATCTTTTTAAAAATCATGTCTACATGCATTATAATTCCCAACGGGGCTTTTCTCTATCTCATCTAGCATATGCTGATGATGTGATCATCTTTTCCAATGATTCTGACAAGGCTTTGAATGGCCTTGTCAAATTCCTAGATGATTATTGCAATTCATCTGGTCAGTCTCTGAATAAGAATAAAAATGCCTTCTTTGTAGGCACCAACATGCCTGATATCAGGATTCAAAGAATTGCTACTACCACCCAATTTCAAAATCAAGCTCTTCCTACTAACTACCTAGGTGCTCCCCTTTACAAGGGCCACAAGAAAGGTCTCCTGTTCATTGACCTTCTCAAAAAGATGCATAGCAAAATCCAAGGATGGGCTTGGAAATTTCTATCTTTTGGAGGTAGACTTGTGCTCATAAAAAGCACCTTGAATTCCATGTTTTTGCACTTGGTCCAGGTTATTAAACCTCCTAAGTATATTGTTCATATAATGGACCAAATTATGGCCGATTTTTGGGGGCACCGATGGTCACAAAAGAATTCATTGGATCTCTTGGGATACTATCTCGCTCTCCTCCTACATCCGAGGTTGGGCTTGGAATCAAAAACTCTAACACCATTATCAATGCCTTCTCTGAAGTGTGGTGGAGATTGAGGCTCAAAACTTCTCTTTGGTCCCACTTTATGCATTTCAAGTATCTTTGGGGCATGCCCATCATCTCTGCTTTCTTCTCTTCTTGATAGTTTAGTTTGGAGAAGAATGTGCAAAATCGGGGTCTTATGCAAACCAACACTATCCGGTCTCTTGGTAGTGGTCATATAAGCTTTCGGTATGATATATGGTTTAATGTGCATCCTTTGTGTGATAGCATTTAGTGTGATTTTGATGGTTTGCTAAATGTGCCTGTGAACTTCTTTTGGAATAATAACAATTGGAATGTTGAGCTTTTAACTAGGTATTGGGCTTTACATGGGCTGCTAGATCGAGCCAAACTCCCATAGATCTCCTTGAATCGACACTATGAGATGGAAACATTCCTCCAATGGTTTATTTTCCTTGCCTCATCCTATTCCTCAAGTCCCCGAGATGATCCCGCATTTCCTTACCATCTTGTGTGGAATAAATTTCTCACCCCCTCAATCTCTATATTCATGTGGAGGTTGGTTAAGCTTAGACTTCCTATTGATTGCGAGAATTCGAGCTAGAGGAATTGCCTTGGCATCTAAATGCCAATGTTGCCCTGGTAACACTTTCTCCTCTCAACCCCGACACAACCCCCCAATCATTGAAACTATTCTCCACATTTTCCTCTTTAATGCTCATGTTAGGAAAGTCCGGTGCCATTTTACTCATTGGCTTGGATGCTCACTGCGACACACCGAGCACATTAATACTTTAATCTCTAGTTGGTTTCGATTAACACCCTTTGTACACACACCACAGATTACCACTATTCTCCCTTATATTATTCTTTGGCATATTTGGAAAGAAAGGAACTTCGCAAAACATGACAATGTTATATTAAGCCACATAAGAATCATTCATAATGTTCACTCTTACATCATTGTTTTGGACAAGTCTCACCTTTTTCGTGTCCAACAATGGAAGGGTTACAAAGTAGTTGCTCGAAATGCTTTGGCTTTACATGGAACCTACCTCCCGGTTCACATCATGTTCCGCCAGTGGGAGCCTCCTAAACCTCCTCGCTAAACTCAACATTGATGGAACATTCCAAAATCATACTGCTGGGATTGGTGGTATTTTGAGAGATGGCCATGGCAATGCTTTATGGGCATTTGTGGATTTTTTTGCAGACTGTAGTGATGTTTTGCTTGCAGAGGTTGCTGCATTAGATTGTGCTTTACAGCTGCTAAACTCTTGGAACATCCAACATCTCTGGTGGAAACCGACTCGCAATCTTGTGTACAACAATTAGAAAGCAGCTCCCTGGACATTGGTCTCTCAAAGATAAACTTGTACAAATTAGAAATAGTCTTAGCATTAGAAATTTTCAGATCACTCATGTATATATGGAGGGTAATTCAGTTGCTGATAAACTAGCTTCTATAGGATTAAATAGTCATAACAAGATGGAGTTTTCTCCAAATTTACTTCCTTTATATGTAAAAGGATTTGTTCTTATAGACCAACTTTAGTTACCTCGTATAGGATTGTGAGGCATGTATAATTTTGTAATCGACAATTCTCAATAAAACGATTGGGGACTTCCTTAATCCCCCATCCCACATTAGGGCGTTTGATTCCAAAAAAATGTATTTTCATGATTTTGAAGTATGGTATTTTTTTCTTTTTGACTTCATCAATAAAACATATTAAATAGAATTTCTCACATATTGTCTCTTTTTTTTTAAAATTATTACAATGCCGAGATAGAATTATCGGAAGATGCACATATCACATTACAAAATAGAGGCATCATATATATACAACTTGTGCATTCCACGGGGTCTCATCTAGTTTTCCCAATAAAAAAAAAAAAAAAAAAAAGAATAATTAGTTTGTATTAGTTTGGTAGGAAAAAGAAAGAAAAAACTACAAGTTGGTATTATACTATTCTTTTTCTTTTTTTTCTCTTCTGAAATTTAAACAGGCTACCAACCTATTTCTCTGCAGGTCCGGTCCCATATTGGTCCAAGCACATATTATATCCAACAGGTCCAAAGCCCAAAACCATACAAAAATATCCAGCAATCCTATCAAGGTTGGACCTGGCCCAACTAAAGCAAATGTGTCAATCGTGTAGCGTGTTTCGTATTTCGTGTTTTGCGGCTTCGTGTTTCGACACGGGTATTAGGCGTTTGACACGAATACGAATAAGACACGTTCAATTATTTGTATCAAGATACACGATACAAACACGACATATTTATGATACGGGTAACCCAACATGACACGAAATACCTATATAATTTAAAATTGACACGAAAAAAATAAAAATAAAAAGAAATCTAAATTTACAAATAAAAATACATTATATTATTAGAAAATGCATTAATAATTTCTCAATCGTTATATAACCAACTAAAAAATCATAAAATATAAATATAATATGTCACTATAAAATTAAATGGATTAAATAAGTTAATCGTGTCTTTACCTAACCTATTTATTTCTGTGTTAACCTATCGGATCCATTTTTGACCCAAACCTACTTAAGGATTATACATGTATCGCTAAATTCGGGTTTGATTATCGTGTCGGGTACTAATTGACGCCTAAATGGGAGTACCAGAAATTGGGCGGTGGGTTTAACAAACAGAGGACACGAGATTGAGAAGACAGTAATAAATAAAAGGAAGAAAAATCTTAAGAGGAACTGAAGAAGAAGAAGAAACTGTTGTTTATTTTTGGTTTTCCTTCGCCTGGCGGTTTCTTCCTATCAACCGCCGACTGTACGTCGATTAATTTTAATTTTTCGAACACAATTTGCCCTATTTATGGCGTTGAGATCGATTTATCGCGGCTTGAAGAAGAATAATTTGCTGTCGCCGCTATGTAATTCGTGCTCGCATTTGCACTCCCATTCTACCAGCTTCGGTTAGTCTTTCACTTTTCATAAAACTCACTCTTTATGTGAAAAAAATATATGAGACGTTTTGGGGCTGCTAATTTTATATATTTTTTTTTTTTCTCTTTGAGTTAGTTGTTTTGATTATTTGAAATGTGGCCGTTTCTTGTCCAGGCTATAAGGAAGTTAGGGAGGAGGAAAAGAGTCAAATGGTCGGTAATGTATTCACTAGCGTCGCGTCGAGTTATGATCTCATGAATGATTTGATGAGTGGTGGTCTACATAGATTATGGAAAGAAAGGTTGGGTTTTCGGTTCCTTTTTTTTTAAAAAAAACTTTTTCCCGGCTTTGATTGTTGGATGATGAGCTGAGTTTTTTGCGTTTCTCTTTACGTTAAATGTTAGTTCATTTTGATTTCTTCTGTCGGCAAATGCTTGTAGATTGGTTTCCAAGTTGAATCCATTTCCGGGAATGAAGCATCTTGATGTAGCTGGTGGAACAGGTGTGCTATAAGTATGGTAATACTTGTTTGACGAGTGTGTATAATGTTAGGTAGATTATTATGACCAAGAAAAGGAAATAAGGTGTATATATTACCAGGAATTTTGCTGCTAAATGTTGTGTATTGATATGATTTAGACTTGGATATCTCTAGGTATATTGTAGTTTCTTTAAGGCTTTAGAAGAAGGACGATAAAGGTCATGAACATCCTGAAATTTCTTCCCACATAATTGATTCCATACATGAAGTTTTTCCTGTCATACTACTGTCATACAGACGAGTTGTAGGTGGATTCGGAAAGGATAACATGTAAACAGTATGCATTACCCTCAAAAGAATTTCCAAAGTGGATTTATGGCAAGTTGAATTGTTAATTTTGTTCTGGCCGTACTAGATATAGAACAAATTTTATCTTTATGTTTCGTATCCAATTACCTATTGAGCTATAAAATTATTCACTCTTTACGGCTAAGGTGAAATGTTCTCTTATCATGTTTTTTTGGCGGAAAAAAAAAATTGTTTCTTGCAGTTTATTTTTCTTTTGACAGTTAATGCTGTTTGGTTGTAATATTATATGCATGAGTAAGAAGCTTTTTTAATTTTACAGGGGATGTGGCTTTCAGAATCCTGGAAAGTATAAATAATGTTGGACGTAGAGCCATGAGAGATATTCATGATGATAATGTACTGGACGAAACTCAAATTTTTGTCTGTGACATTAACCCAAATATGTTAAATGTTGGCAAAAAGAGGGCCCAAGAGAGAGGTAAGTCAATGCTCTATATTCTGTACTCCAAGTCTCCACTTATAGACAATGTAATTTCGTTTCTCTGGAAAAATTTCTCCAAATCAGATGCATATTTGTTTTTTCAATTTGGTTACCCATTAATGCATTCAGGTTTTGGAGACGATAAATCTCTCGTTTGGGTTGAAGGAGATGCGGAAGCATTAAAATTTGAAGATGATTCAATGGATGGTTATACAATTGCATTTGGAATAAGGAATGTAACACATATAGAAAAAGCTCTTGCAGAAGCTCACAGGTTACCTTCTGATTCTATGTTGCATTCCTTTCTTTGCTTCTTATTTTGTGTTCTCAGAATGTCGTACTGACTCTTTATGGTTTTATTGATAAGACTATTTTGACAGTGTACTTCATTCTTTATTATGTTGGCTATTTTATATATTTATATATCTGATTATTTTGGTGTTGGAGGAGGGTCGACTCTGCTGGTTTTGATTGTTGTTGATATATGTTATTGATAGTGATTATTTTGTTTGAGAACAATTGAATTTTTCTACGATTATGTATTGCTCTAGTTACTCCTTGCAAATGGAAGGTTCTAGATGTAAAATCCCGGCCGATACCCAGTTCTAAGGAAGTTCAGTTGCATTGGTTTTTGAGCCGTCAACCATTTACTCATTATTATATGTGATTTTCCTGTTTTAAAGGCTGATACATTCTCCCACCTTCCTTTTTACTGTGAAAATTGATGCCATTTTAATTTGCTAACTTGTCTTTGCTGTATTTACAGGGTACTTAAACGGGGAGGAAGATTTCTTTGCCTTGAACTGAGCCATGTGGAACTTCCAATTTTTAAAGACTTGTAAGTATTACCAATGTGCCTTCTTCCTCCACTCATACTGTATACATCATTGAGTAAGTTATCACGTATCATCATTAGTGGACAATTAGTTCTGAAATGTCATGATTGCAAATTTCCGCTTTCTTAGTGAAATAATGTAACACCTATATCTTGTCCCGCCTTTTGGGTTCTCATTCTCATATACATTTTTATGTGGAGCAAGAGGCTAGAGTCTTATACACATACATATTCCAAATTGTCCGGGTTATAGTTAGTTGACTAGTGTACTCGCTCATGTTCACTTTCATGTGCTTGTGTAAGTCTTAGATGGTTTAGGGGAATTTTAACTTGATATGAGTGGCCTTGTGGTCAGGTGTATGAAATGCGAATTATTAGACTGTCATTTCCTGCTAGTAATAACTCGTTTTTTTGTTGAATTTTTTTTTGTTAATGAAGTTGGTTGATATTTGGTGGTAATTTCTTTCTTATGTTGCCTTTACCTTTGAATTTACTAGCAGAGAGAGGTAGGAAGGTATTGTATAATAAATGACATATATGATGTAGCTATACCTGTCAACTGGTTCTGGTGCGATTCCTTGTTCCCAAATATTGATCTGCTGATATTTAGTGTTCAATTTTCGTCTCTTCAGGTATGACTATTACTCATTCTCAGTCATTCCGGCGCTAGGAGAACTAGTTGCAGGTGATCGTGAATCTTATCAGTATCTGGTTGAGAGTGTTCGCCGTTTTCCCTCACAGGTATAATACACGTTGAGGCAGATTCACGGGAAACTTGTTGAATATCCTCTTGCACTGTGACAGTCATGCAGTGCCTGCTCCTATTTGGAGAAAATTAAATGAAGTTCATATCGTTCATCTTTTGAAATTTGTTTGTGCACATACTTTTATTAGTGGTAAATGCTCGCTTACTCAATGGGGTTTCGTTAAAACGTTTGTAGTTCAATTCCACTGATAAGATCAACAGAACTGAAGCAATATGTTTCTTGTGTCATATAACAACTTACTGGATATTCACTGTCTCTTTTGACCATTAAATGTACAGCCCAGAGACGTATTTTTTCTGAGTCATTCTTACTTTAGCCATATCAATGGAAAGAAGCTTTTAAAATACTTGGACTGATGCAAACTTCTCATTTTATAAATAATTGTTTTGTGATTTAATTAATTAATAAGAAATAGTAATGGAAAGATATAGTTAATGACCTAGAAAGTTGAGCTGGAGATTCAGATTCAGTTGTGAAACTCATGGATTATTCTCTGTTAGTTGATACATTTGTACTTGTTGCCGCCTCTTTAGTGTGTCTTTCTGAGTTGTGGTAAATGTGTCTTGTAGACTTGTACCATTATGTCATATTGTTCTTGAAACTTGAGTTATCAGTAGTGTGAGTTAAAAATTTATGAACTTCCATATTCTTAGAAAAGCCTTTGCCACGTGATTATTAGTGGAAAAGCTTATACTTAATTTACCATTTATATTTTTGATCTTATCTGCAACTGCAGGAGAAATTTGCCAAAATGATTGCCGAGGCTGGGTTTGACAAGGTTGAGTATGAAAACCTTGTTGGAGGAGTTGTTGCCATCCATTCTGGGCTGAAATTTTAGAATTGCTGAATTTTCTCTATATCGTACTTCCTCGAACGTTTCGTTTGATGACTCCTGTTGGTTATCAGATGACAAAAATGGGATGCATAAATTTTGCAGAAACTTTAATGGAAATTGTAATAAGTATCGGTCCAGTGAGCTGCATTCTGTTGGTGCTTCCATCAATGGAAACCATGTATTTTTTCTGTAGCATTTTCTGAGAGGGTGACATGAGCTGCATTCTGTTGGTGCTTCCATCAATGGAAACCATGTATTTTTCTGTAGCATTTTCTGAGAGTCGTTTAATGCACAGTTGTGTTGTTTCTACTTGTATTTTAAGTTCAGTGCAGACGATTTGTTCACCACATAGATGGGCAAATTCTAGTCGAAGATTAGAATGACTGATGAGATACAAATGTTATTTGCACTTGATGTAATTCTGTTTTCTTGGTTGTGTTTATTATTGTTCGAGAAACGTTGGGTCTTTGATCCGATGGAATCTTCTATTCCTAAATTGTGTTTCATCACCTATTCCAAATGCATGGATGATTGATAGCTCGTTGACAAAATGAAAGTGAGCAAATAAATTAATATCTCAAGCCTATGACTTTGATTTTAGGAAATTACATTTCTCATTGATCAAATCAATATAGCTAAGGATACAAGATTCTGAAGCCAAATGGAAAAAACGAAAAAAAAAAAAAAAAAAACTCCCAACAAGCAATTATGTTTGCTTAACAGCATGAAATGGATTTTTATTTGGAAAATAAACTATGTTCGACTAGGTACTGTCTTTTTTTTTTTTTTTTTGAGAGGACTAGGTACTGTCAGTGTTGTTTTGACATATAAATTTGTAATAGAATCAAAAATTTGTTTAGATGTTTTTCTAAATTGCTTTTTGTACATATTATTTACATATAAAAGTATGTCAAAAACTCATATGAGACGTTCTCAAGGATTAATTTCGTGAGACATGATCTTAAAATGACCCATATAGCTAATCCATTTGAATTTGAATCTAATTTGTTTTGATTTGTAAAATTAGTTGATCCATCTCATGGATTTAGATTCATGAGATGGTCTCACATAAGATTAACTCTAAAAGTATTTTGTGGTGGGACCAACCGTCATAAAAATTGCTTATCAGTCCCAATCTTTTAAATTAATCAATTTTTTATCTAATATATATATATATATATATAATTGCGAAGTTTAGAGAAAATATTTCCGCTCATTTTCACTTCCCATATTATGAATTATTTTATTAGAAAATCATAACCATAAAACCTTGCTGATTTTTTGTTCAATAATTTTTCTCACGTTTTTATTCAAAGGTATTTTGGCAAATTATATTATAGGTGTTAACTTAAGTATATTTTATAGTAAATTATCTTATATTTATACTACTTAAATATATATATATATATATATAATGACAAACTTGTTTCTAAATCTGTTTTCCCGCTTTTTGCACTTGCTAAAAACGAAATTATCTTTCTTTTATGGAAAACAAAAAAAGACATATATGTCCAAAATCTTTTTAATTATATCAGCAAATTTTGCTTATCTTAATTATGGTATGCATTGACATTTTAATTTGGTATGCTAATTATTATTAAATATTATGCATTTGAATTTGGAAAGATTTCTTGAAAAATAAAAATTAGTTTGTTGACCTATATTATTATAATTTATAATTAATTTTGCTCATTTTAGTTTTGGTATGCGTTAACGATTATTTATATATGATTTATCAATATTAAATATTGAATTAAATAAATTCCAAAAGATCTAAACAAAAATATATGAAAACAAATCGCATTATCACTTCGATCTTCGTAATTGTACTATACAATTTTATCTCTTTTGTTTTCAAACTATCAATTTGATAAGATTTTATTCATAATCAATGATGAAAAATAATATAATGTTGTTTCAAATCGAAAAAATATGTACGAGTGTGTTAATATATAAAGTATGTTAATGAGTTATTATATTTGTAAATTATATATTTTGATTGTATTATAATATCTATATAACTATAAGGAGTCAAGATATCTTAATATGTTCAATTTTTATGTTATATTCAAATCAATGTATACACAAATTATCTCACGTCCACCTTCAATACAACTTATCCATTATTGGTTATGCATGTGGAACTCGATCACCATCATTACAAGCTATTCAATACGGATTGATATGAATACAAGTATCTAATTATTAGAGGTGTAAAAATGGGCTTGGTTCGAGGGGCTAGGCTAGATTTTGGAGGTCCGCAAAGATTGAACCTATGTGGCCCGAAAATGGGACCTCATTTCATGTGTATATATTTTTCATGGGTTGGTCTAAAAATAGTTGCTCGGTGGAATTTCATTAGGCCGACCCGAATTTTTGCCTGGTTCGACGGACCAACATCTCGGCAATCCATTAGACAATTCTACTGATTACTAGAATATACGTGCATCGCACGGAGGCGGGGCTAACCTATGTGCATCCTTAGGGGGGCTTGCCCACCCCCCCAACTTATACTTTTTTCTTTTTTTGTATATATGTATTATAATTTTAGCCATTTTAATCTTTGTGCCTACAATTTATTGATAAATTTTATTAAATGACACAACATCCTATAAATTTTATAAGTTAAATTGGAGACCTTGTAGACCTTATGTATTATAATTATTTTAATTAAAATAATTTTCTCTTTTCAATTCATCAAAAGACAAAAACGAAAATAGAAAATGAATTTCTTAATTATTGTTTGCTAGTGTTAAAAAACACTATTATTTGCTAATGTATATTGAAAAGTAAACTACAAAAAAATAAAATTAGTATAGATTCAATTACATGATTTTCGTGATATGCAAGAGAGAAATGTTAAGTTTATTGATTAAGATTTGGAAATAAACTATTAAAAAGACATGTTATATATAGAAATAATAAAAATATGGCTTTCAACCTCGTGATAAGATCCATATTGTTGACCCCACATAGTGGGATAAAGGCGTAATTTATTGTTATTGTAATATTTACTAATGAGTATTAATGTATTTTTTATGGATATAGAATATATTTAAATTTTATTATCTTGTATGTATATATATATATATATATATGCATATGGTTAATATTTATTTTAATTATTGCCCCTCTCTTCCCTAATGAAGTCCTGGTTCCGCCCCTGCACGAGGCCTCATCTAGTTGGTTTAAAGAGACACTTCCATGTAGTTGATCCTAAAGTCGAATCATTATTGTTTTCATCAAATGTCCCCGCAACATCGACCGTATTGAGCTCGATCTTTGCACTAAATAAGGGTTTTTAATGTTCTATATTGTGGTACTATATGGATGTTTTTTGGTGAATTAATAAATATTTTTTTGTTTCTTTTTTATTTCCTAATAGTTTTGTTGTATTTATTTTTTAAGTTATATTTTTAGTTATGTTTTGTTTATTTTGAATTATTCTCTTTTTGAAAATCAATATTTAAATTTAGATGGAGGCCATGTAATTGACTCTTTAATTATTTCTCTGATTTTGATTTTTCTCCATTATTTCGTAAGAAATTTATTGGAATTTTTGCTTATTATATTTGTTCCATTAGAAATTCATTACAAAGAATTATAGAATTTGATTATACAATTCAACGGTTTGGCTTATTGATTTTATAGATCATTTTGATCGTATTCCTCAAAAGAAAAATATTATCTTTAAAATAAATGGTACTCGATTAGTAGGTTGCATGCAAATCATGCAAGTATCACATGTATATGCTCTATGATTATAATTTTTTTAAAGTTTTGTTAACTAAATATGTTGTCGTTGTTAGTCCAAGTGGCTACGATAATCTAGAGGGGGTGAATAGATTATACCGATTTTCCGAGTTTTGCCCTCTTTTTCGACTATGAAGATGATAGCAAGAATATAAATGCAGAAAATAAACAACACACAATGATTTATAGAGCTTCACCTCACCTAGGGACGACGTATTCTACCACCCCAAAGATCTTCGGGATGGATTTCGAAAAGGAAAAAGAATTTTATTAATAGTTACCACAACTATTACACCACCAACTTTGAAGATCACCACAATCTTCTTACAATACCTTCAAGGAGATTACCACAATCTTCTTTCACCTATGAAGAGTACCACACTCTTCAACACCTAAGATCACCCAAGTGTGCTCTTACCACAAGAACAACAACAAGGATATCTTGTTTTGGATGATTGACAAAATTCAAGATTACAACTCGATAATGAAGTATACAAACTTTGAGTGCAAGTGTAATCAAGAATAAAAGCCTAGACCTCAAAATGTGCAAGTGCAAGAGCTTAGGCTATTACAACAAGAAATATGACAATGAAGAACAAAGTGTTTGCTTGTATGTATTTGCTTGTGTTGTTGTGTTGTATCTTGTTGCTTGAATGCTTCCTCTATTTATAGGGGAGGTTTTGGATTGATTTCCAGACATAGGCTCCTTCTTGGAGTTTGATTTCTACAAAAAAAAAATGCAATTAAAATCAAGATTATAGCTGTTAGAAATCAACCCCCTAAAATGAGGAAAAGCTGTCTGCAGGCTCAACGGATAGTTTGCTGTCAAAAACATAGGGCGACCGGTCGAATAGAAATAAAGGTTTAGAAATATTCGCACAAAAATACACAGGGGACCGGTCGACGGGGTCCGACCGGTCGACCCACTTGTTGACCGGTTGGGGTCCTTCAAAATACAATAAAGGGAGTTCTATAATCTTTGGAACAAACCCGGACACCTCGACCACACTTTGGTCGACCATCTTAAAAATCTTCCATCTCTTTTTCTATTTCAAAACTCAACTTCGACACGGGTTACCCTATGGGGCGGCCAGGTCGAACATGAGACATAAGTGTTGTACAATTTTTGTCGAAAATAAACTTCAAGAAATACTCCAAAAATTTGTAAATACATTTTAGATCGATTAGGAGTATTTGGACAACATTTAGAAATATTGTTTTGGTGTAAAAACACGAGTTAAACAAAATCATCAAAATCATGATAAAAATATTTATCTAACAAACTCCCCATTTTTGATGATTACAAACCAAAACAATTTTAAGAGGTCGATTTTGAAAATAAAGTAAATTTTTCGGTCAAAAATAACTATCCGTTTAGAGAAATAACTTTTCATGCATAATAATGATAAGGATGGGAGTAATGATTTTCAAAAATATTTTGCAAAAACTCCCCATTTCAATATGCACAACAAGATAAATATAAAAGCAATCAACCAAAAGCTAAAAGCTCGGTTTTTGCAAAGAAATCTTGAATATCATAAGCTTAGAAGCTCCCCTGTCAAAGAAACATTATCAAACAAGTATAAAAGTTCATAACACATCAAATGAACTAAGTATAATACACAACTTTTGGCATTTAGGAGCCACAACTTATAGCTTTTTTTTCGCGAGCTTATTTTAGCTTCTTTGAGCTAAAGAGTTTACTTCATGTTTCTCCCCTTTGAAATCATCAAAAAGAATATTAGCATGATAAAAATATCATATAATCATATCAAAGTGCACAATTCAACCGATTTATCGAGCTTATGATCATGAAGCTTAAAATTCCAAAAGCTAAGGAAAAATCGATCATTTAATTTGTAAAAGCTCATTTGAGTAGTAAAATATGATATCTATACACTTATAAGACTTTTGAAATCGAGATAATCACGTAAGTGAGGAATTTTTCATTGAAACATTTTGTCGAACACTTGGCGTGCGTCGAATAAAACACAAGATGTATATAACCTTTGAAATTGTAGTCAAGCCAAAAAAAAATCATCACCAAGTACAATTCTACAAATATCATCTATCAAAAATCATCATTCCCATCACAAATATACAAGAATTCCATCAAAACATGAACATAAAACCATGTTCTCAAGGTTCAACCCAATTGAGATTAAGGAGAAAAATTCTTACCAATTAATCGGAAAAAATGAGTAACAATGATGATAAACGAGCAATATTAAGTCCAAGATATAGAAATTATACAACAAATTCATTTGGAGTGAATCGTGTGAAAATTGCAAAGGGGTCGAAAAATGGAGGGAAGAGCCGAAAATGACTAAGTCTGGAACATAAAGCATTTTAACCAAAAAATCACCGAGGCGACCGATCCGGGTTGAAGGAGACGGTCGAAGGTGAGGTCGACCGGTCGACCTCAACCCATTTGGCCACTGGATCGATCTGTTTCCGAAAAATTCGATTTTTGATTCAAAAATCTGATTTTTCGCCCTAAGTTTTAAAACGTGCAAATTGCAAACATAGACCTCATTCAATATGCATTATGCCTAACCGAGCTCGTATAGAAACAAAAGTCTCGGAAGATTGCGGCTTTGTAAAGATATCCGCTAATTGATCTTGAGATAGAACAAAAGATATCTCAATTTTTCGTTTTGAAACACAATCCCTTAGAAAATGATGTCGAATCTCAATATGTTTAGTAAGGTTATGATGAACCAGGTTTTGAGCAATATTGATAGCGGATATGTTATCACAAAAATAGGAACATTTTTAAAAGAACATTTATAATCCGCTAAGGTTTGTTTCATCCAAAGAAGTTGAGCACAACAAACGGCCGGGAATGTATTCGGCCCCGGTAGTTGAAAGTGAAACACAATTTTGTTGCTTTGAAAACCAAGATACTAGGCAATCGCTTAAAATTGACATGATCCTAAGTACTCTTGCGATCATCAATATTTCTGCATAGTCCAATCACTATATCCTTTAAGAGAAAATTTTTAATTCTTTGGATAAAATAAACCATAAGAGATAGTGCCTTTCAAATATCGAAAAATCCTTTTAACGGCACTCATATGAGATTCTTTGGGATTGCTTTGAAAACGAGCACATAGGCATATGGCATGAAGAATATCCTGTCTACTTGCGGTTAAATAAAGTACACTACCAATCATACCTCGATACTTGGATTCATCAATCGACTTGCCTTTTTCATCTTTGTCTACTTGATATTGGCCGCCATAGGAGTAAACGGTTCTTCCTTTTTCAATGCGAGCTTCTTCAAAAGTTCCTTTGTATACTTTGATTGTGAAATGTAAATGCTTTCTTGGCATTGCTTAATTTGAAGTCCAAGGAAAAAGTTTAGCTCCCCCATCATACTCATCTCGAATTCACCTTGCATTAACTTAGAAAATTTCTTACACAAGGATTCATTAGTAGTACCAAATATAATATCATCAACATAAATTTGCACTAATAAGCAATTTTGTCCTTTTTCAAAAACAAAGAGAGTAGAATCAACTTTAAAATCTATTTTGTAAAAGAAAAAGAGCTAAGTCTATCATACCATGCATGGGGTGTTTGATACATGTTTTTATCTTAATTTTGATGATTTTATTTTATCACCAAAACAATGATTTTAAAGGTTGTCCAAATACTCCTAAATGATTTAAAATGGTTTTTAATATTTTCCTGAGTATTTCCTCAAGTTTATTTTTGATAATAATGGACAACACTTTTAATGATTTTATTTCAATGGATTTTTCACTCCTTAACAAGGTTCCTAAATGTTGTCTAAATACTCTCGATTGGTTTAAAATGTTTTTACTAAATTTTCGAGTATTTCTTGGGTTTTATTTTTGACAAAAATTGGACAA
This sequence comes from Rehmannia glutinosa, assembly GCA_016081115.2. NCBI lineage: Eukaryota > Viridiplantae > Streptophyta > Magnoliopsida > Lamiales > Orobanchaceae > Rehmannia > Rehmannia glutinosa. Next base: position 236,669 of record JABTTQ020002032.1, on the reverse strand, counting down.
CATTTAAATCGTGGTCGACCGGCCATCTATAGGGCAACCCGTACTGAAGATGTTTTTAGAAATGAAAATGAGACGGAAGGAAAAACAAGCGGTCGACCGTCGCTTCAAGCGGCCGACCGGTCGGCCGACCGGCCGCCAATGGACCGTGACATAAGTTTCATTGTTGAAACAGACTTAAATCCTTCGTATTTTTGGTTAGGGAGACCGGTTGAGACAGTGGTCGACCGGTCGAAGCTTCGTCGACCGCCTGTTGTAATTTTCAAAGTGTTCTCTTTTTCTCTTATCTCTCGTGCGACCGTCGCCCTGTGTATTAATGACAAAAAAATATGACCGTTTGACAAAACGCAGACACATTTCCTTAAATTGTGGGATTGATTTCTAACAGCTATATTCTTGATTTTAATTGTATTTTTCTCGAGATTTTCAATCCCCAAGAGGAGCCTATGCTTGATCAATCATTTCCTATAAATAGAGGAAGTTTTGGAGCAACCAATACAACTAATTGAGATACAACACAACAAGATACACTTCAAGCAAACACTTGGTCTTTCATTGTTATTATTCTTGTTGTAAAATTGTCTAGCTTATCACTTTCACATCTTTGAGGTCTAGGCTATTCTTGATTACACTTTGCACTCAAATTGTATTATTCATTATTGAGTTGTAATCTTGATTTTTGGTTATCATTCAAACACAAGATATCCTTGTGAGTGTTCTTGTGGTAAGAGCACACTTGGATGATCTAGGTGATAGGTACAAGAAGATTGTGGTAATCTTCTTATTGAGGTGTTGAAGAATTTGGTATTCTTCAAGGTTGAAGATTGTGGTAATCTTCACAAGGTGCCGTTGAAGGAAGATTGTGGTAATCTTCAAAGGAGATTGTGGTAATCTCCAAAGGTGGTGTTGAAGAAGAGTGTGGTGCTCTTCAAGGTGTTGTAAGTTGAATTTGTATTAATTTTGGTAATTAATAAAATTCTTTTTCTTTCGAAATCCATCCCTGATATCTTTGGGGTGGTAGAGGATTAGGCCACTGGTGGGTTGAACCTCTTTAAATCGACGTGTGTTGTTTATATTCCGCACCTTTATTATTGTATTTGAGCATTCGGTTTTAAAAAGAGGCGAAATCGAAAAGATGGAGATAATCTATTCACCCCCTCTGATTATCGTAGCCGCTTGGACTTACAAGTGGTATCAAAGCCAAACTCTTTGGCAAGCTCGTTTCACATCGCGAGTGAAGAGAAACGATCGACGCTACTGAACGAAGCTCATCTATCCGGCACCTCCACCACCAAGCCACCTCGGTTTGATTCCAAAAATTTTATATTTTGGAAAGAAAGAATGGAATGCTACTTACAAGGTTGCGGGTTCGACATTTGGAACACCGTCATTAATGGAGAATCCATTCCGATGAAAGATACACCATACACCTCAAAAGGCTTCAAAAAGCTCAATGATGAAGAAAAGAAAATCATCTCCTTAAACGGTAAGGCTTTAAATATTTTGTATTGTTCATTTACTAATTTAGAAAATGAACATATTGTAGGAATAAAGTCCGCACATGAAGTATGGCAAAAATTAGAAGCCATCTATGGAGTATTTGCAAATGAAAGAAGTCAAACAAAAGCATCTACTTCTCAAGATCATACAAGCTCAAATCTAAGGAATAAGCCTCCTACAACTTCCAATTATGAAGAAGTTGAATATTGTTTTATGGGCATCAATGAAGAAAATGAGGTATGTCTTAAACCCTCTACTTCCTATGATATTGTCATTCAAAATGATTATAGTGATTTACAAAATGATTATGATGAACTTCAAAATGAATTCCAAAGCTTACTTGTTAGATACAAAAATTTGAAAAAGGAATTCAATATTTTGAAAAATGATAAGGATAGTTTATTTGCCTCTTATGAATCACTATCATGTGCTCACACCACCACACTTGACAAGGTTAGAAACCTTGAAAAAGAAAATAGTACTCTTGTTGAGAATATTGATTACATGAAAAAGGATTTATTAAAATCCAACTTGAGTACCAATAAAATGTCCAATATTGTTGATATTCATAATTGTGATAAGGAACTTGATCATAAGCCTAATGTTGTTAATCATATGAAAAAGGATCAAGTCACTATGCATATTGGTCATTATGCTCCTAGAATTATTACTTGTTTTTATTGTGGCAAAAAGGGTCATACGGCTAATTCTTGTCGGGCTAGAAATAGCTCTAAATATTGTTGGAGACCTAAAAGTCTCAAAGCTAATCTTAAAGGACCCAAACACATGAGGGTACCACAAAACAATGTGCTATTAGGTACCCGGCAAAGCAAAAATCGGAGAAAATTCATGCCACCAAGAAAACATCAAATGAACGTTTCATTTGATCAAAGAAGGAGAAACTACTCTCAACAAAGCCAATTTCAAGAAGAGCGTATAATCAAAAATGGGAAGAACACAATCCTTGAAATGGCAAAGACATCATCAACAAGATGATTTTCAAAGAAGAAGAAACCATCAACCATGGGAAGGTAACCAAACTTGGAAATGGAGAAGTCATCATCAACAAAGTGACTTCTCAATGGGAAGATATCATCAAAAATGGGAAAGACACAACCCATGGAAACGGCGTAATTGGTAAACCGTATCTCCCCATTTGTATATGCATTTTTTTCTATGCATACTTTTAATTGTGTCTTAATTGCAAAATGAATTTTCAAGTATTTATTTTTAAAATAGGTCTCTTATATATTTATGAGTTTCAATATTTTTAAAAGAGACCTTGCATGTTTTTCTATAAACTCTTGAGCTTTTTATTAGACTTATGTGGCTTATTATCTCTTATGAAATCTTATAGCATAAGCTCTTTTTGTTATCTCATATTATTTGCCTACACTTGAATTTTCTATGAAAATATTGTCTAAGAATTGTGTAGGATACATATTTCATACTCATTGGCTATTACGTCATCAAGTTTCTTAAACCATCGAGGTATGTCTACTCGTATTTTTTCTTTAAACTCGATATTATGCACATATCTTTCAAGATATTTCATTTTGACCCCTTAAGTGCCCCAAATTGATCTTGCAAATATTTTCTTTTTAAAAGGCACTAAGTGTTTAGTCTCGATTTTATCGTTTATATGTTTTCCCATAACCCATATTTGTTGGATATAGTCCAAACTTATTTTTTTTTTTTTGAAGGTGATGATGTTCAAAATCCCATTCTCTCTCGGGCCCAAATTACCGAGCCATTCGCGGAACAATTTCGCTCGAAAATTGCCGTTGGGCGAAAGGTAAGAAACCTCTTGTTACTCAAGCTCCTAATTCACGCAATGCTATTAATTTCATCAATAAGTATGCGGAATGGTACTATGAGGATTCGGGGATGGGAGGTAAATCTATTGCTCGGACTAAAATGTGTCGTTTTAGTTCATTTACAAATGAGTATCCTACTATAAGAGGATTTTTGAGGAGCAAGGTTGGATGTATTTATGGGAGCATGCTTATGTGTTGTATGATGATGATATTATCCAACTCTTTTATGCCAATATGTGGGTCGAATATGATAATGATAGAAAGCCATTGCCGTTAATTAGCTTATAAAGGGTCGTCATTTTAGATGGACTCCCAATGATATTTGTCGGCTTTTACATGTTAGAGAAGGTGGTTGGGATTATTTCTCTTGTGGGACTTGGAATGATGAAATGTTGGGGGTGTCGATGAAAGAAGTCAAGACGTATTTGGGAGTATGGCCTAAGTATTCTTTGTTGGCAATGACACTTGAGCATCGCATTTTATCGGTCATTGTCGCATATTGCATTTGTGGTAAGTCGGGAAAGATGCCTAGCAATATGGATTATTTTTGACTTATAAGATTGCTAGGAGGGAACCACTTAACTTTGGTGCCATAATTATTCAATGTCTTATCGAGTCCATTACTCGAGGTAATAAGAAGTTGGTTATGGGAAATTGGATTTGTAAACTTCTTATTCAATCGGGACTACCTTCGTCGGAGTGTAACTCGGAGGTATTTCAAAAACGACTTCGACATTGATAACATCACCCAAATAGTCACTATGCGCAAGAACATGGAAATCCGACCAACCAAAATGGCGAGAGGAAGAGGTCAAGAGTCTCCGATCCTAATGACGTCTTTGATGACGCGGGGGCCGCAAGATTGGTGGAAGAGGGCGAACCGAGCAATCCGGAGGGTAATACCGGTGCTCAAACGCCTAGGAGGTATACTCAAGCCGAATTTGATGAGATGAGGGCTTTTCATGAGACGAGGTATGAGGCTTTGGAGCAAAAGACCTCTAAAATGCAAAAGTCTATCGGCAAGTTAAAGAAATTCATCAAGGACTTAATTCCCGGATCTTGCTTCTCCTCGGATGAGGAATGATGTTACCCCACCCCTTTACTTTCTAGCATTATTTTTACCATCAAATACTCCATCAAAATCATGATCATCCACAAGTCATTATCAACTTGCAATATTAACCCTTTTAAGAAAAACAAGCAAATATCATTAGTACAAATGAGTTTTACAAAAGTTCATAAAAGTACAAAGCAACTCTAATTCAAGCATTGTTTGATAATTGGTGTGAAGTACTTGATGGTAAAAGTGCTTCTCTTAATGCTTTGTTCATTTTGCTTAGTTGGGACATTTGATACATGTATTGTTGAAAGCATGACTTATTACTTGATGGATGCTCTAATTTTTGGTATTTGTAATGCCTTGATCATTCTTAGCTTATCTCAATTGGGTTGAACCCTTGAGAATCTACTTTGAGCTTCTCAATTGATGAACTAATTATTGCATATGGTGCATACGATTTTTTTTGAGCTTTGCAATAAGGTTGATTGTTGATATGAAAAAAATTTGGCTTAAACCATTTACAAAGGTTATATACAACCTCTTCTATTTTTCACGCACACAAGGTGTTTGTTAAAATGTCGCAATGAAACTTTCAACTTCTACATGATTCTCTTGCTTCAAAATGTCTTAAAATCTTTTTGAAATCATGTTTTTAGCTTACTTATAAGCTTATGGATCTTTTATGTTTCTATTCTCCAATTTTCCTTGGATTACTATGCTTTAATAGCTCTACGGTTATTAAACCGCCCTTTGGCGCGATTTGATATTATTATATGGCGTTTTCACCATCCTAACATTCTTTTGATGATTCCAAAGGGGAGAAAAACAGGATATTGGCTCATTAGCTCAAAGAAGCTAATAAAAGCTATAAGCTATGGCTCATAAAAGCCATAAGTTGTGATTTGTTCTTAGTCCAATTGTTGCTTGATGGACTTATATTATTGTTTAATGTTGTTTTGTGACAGGGGAGCTTATAAGCTCTTGAACAAATTGTAAAAGCTAAAGCTTTTAGCTTATGGATTATTGCTCTTACATTATTCTTGATGTGCTTGTTGATAGGGGAGCTTATGCTTATTATTGAAAGTATTTACTCCTACTTGGTTGCTTTTATATTTTTGGAAATTTTGGTTGCTTCCAAACGGTCAAATGTTTTTACCGGAAAATCATTTCTAAAATTGCTCTCTTTGTTTGTTTAAAAATTGTTTTGGTTTGTAATCATCAAAAAGGGGGAGATTGTTTGATACATGTTTTTATCTTAATTTTGATGATTTTATTTTATCACCAAAACAATGCTTTTAAAGGTTGTCCAAATACTCCTAAATGATTTAAAATGGTTTTTAATATTTTCCTGAGTATTTCCTCAAGTTTATTTTTGATAATAATGGACAACACTTTTAATGATTTTATTTCAATGGATTTTTCACTCCTTAACAAGGTTCCTAAATGTTGTCTAAATACTCTCGATTGGTTTAAAATATTTTTACTAAATTTTCGGAGTATTTCTTGGGTTTTATTTTTGACAAAAATTGGACAACATTTAAATCTGCCTCGTGGTCGACCTAGGTCGCCCTATAGGGCAACCCGTACTGAAGATGTTTTTAGAAACAAAAAATGAGACGGAAGGAAAAACAAGCGGTCGGCCGTGCATCGGGCGTCGACCGTCCCGGTCGGCCCGACCGTCGCCATGATCGGCCGGTACCTGCAAGTTTCATTGTTGAAACAGACTTAAATCCTTCGTATTTTTGGTTAGGGAGACCGGTTGAGACAGGGGTCGACCGGTCGAAGCCTACGTCGACCGGTCGCCCTGTTGTAATTTTCAAAGTGTTCTCTTTTTCTCTTATCTCTGTGCGACCGGTCGCCCTGTATATTGACAAAGAAAAATATGACCGTTTGACAAACAGGACACATTTCCTTAAATTGTGGGATTGATTTCTAACAATATATTCTTGATTTTAATTGTATTTTTCTCAGTAGATTTTCAATCCCCAAGAGGAGCCTATGCTTGATCAATCATTTCCTATAAATAGAGGAAGTTTTGGAGCAACCAATACAACTAATTGAGATACAACACAACAAGATACACTTCAAGCAAACACTTGGTCTTTCATTGTTATTATTCTTGTTGTAAAATTGCCTAGCTTATCACTTTCACATCTTTGAGGTCTAGGCTATTCGATTACACTTTGCACTCAAATTGTATTATTCATTATTGAGTTGTAATCTTGATTTTTGGTTATCATTCAAACACAAGATATCCTTGTGAGTGTTCTTGTGGTAAGAGCACACTTGGATGATCTAGGTGATAGGTACAAGAAGATTGTGGTAATCTTCTTATTGAGGTGTTGAAGAATTTGGTATTCTTCAAGGTTGAAGATTGTGGTAATCTTCACAAGGTGCCGTTGAAGGAAGATTGTGGTAATCTTCAAAGGGAGATTGTGGTAATCTCCAAAGGTGGTGTTGAAGAAGAGTGTGGTGCTCTTCAAGGTGTTGTAAGTTGAATTTGTATTAATTTTGGTAATTAATAAAATTCTTTTCTTTTCGAAATCCATCCCTGATATCTTGGGGTGGTAGAGGATTAGGCCCTAGGTGGGTTGAACCTCTTTAAATCGACGTGTGTTGTTTATATTCCGCACCTTTATTATTGTATTTGAGCATTCGGTTTTAAAAAGAGGCGAAATCGAAAAGATGGAGATAATCTATTCACCCCCTCTAGATTATCGTAGCCGCTGACTTACATGGGGTGCTTGTTTTAAACCATATAAAGCCTTCTTAAGTTTATAAACATCATTTGGCCTAAAAATTTTCAAACCCCTGAGGTTGTTTTATATAGACTTCTTCTTGAATAAAACCATTTAAAAATGCGGATTTAACATCCATTTGGTAAAGCTTGAAATTTTTAAAACAAGAATAGGCAAGTAAAATACGAATAGCTTCTAAACGTGCTACGGGTGCAAAAGTTTCATCATAATCGATACCTTCTTCTTGACAATAACTTGAGCCGCTAACCTTGCTTTATTTCGAACAATATTGCCTTGGTCATCGAGTTTGTTCGAAATACCCATTTTGTACCAATTATTGTTTGTGATGGAGGACAAGGTACCAATTCCCAAACATCATTTCTTTCAAATTGATTCAACTCCTCTTGCATTTCTAAAAACCAATCATCATCTTCAATAAATTCCTTAGCATTTTGTGGGCTCTTTTTGAGATATAAGAGCTTTCTCGGCAAATTTTCTTCTAGTCATTACTTTATCAAGGGGATTACAAATAATGAGATATTTTGGATGATCTCCTTAAATTTCAATGCCACGAAGATTGAAGTATCACCTTTGTCTTCTTGAGGAACATTTGAGGTTGAAGGTTGATCATTTTGAGCATCATCTTGAAAAATAGGCTCAATAACATCCTCTTCATCACTATCATCATTGGATATCCTTTCAACACCCGAAGCTTCATTGAATTTGATATGGATAGATTCTTCAACAACCATACTAGTCTTATTGTATACCCGATATGTTTTGCTCTTGATAGAGTACCCCATAAATATTCCTTCATCGGCCTTAGGATCAAGTTTGTCCGATTGATCCTTAGTATTCAAAATAAAACACTTACATCCAAATATTTTGAAATAACTAATATTTGGAGTTATTCATTTCCAAAGCTCATACGGTGTTTTATTCAATTTGGGACGAAGATAAATACGATTAATAACATAGCATGTGGTACTTACTGCTTCGCCCAAAAATATTTTGGAAGTGAAAATTCATTGAGCATAGACCGACTCATTTCTTGAAGTGTTCGATTTTTCTTTCGGCTTACTCCATTTTGTTGAGGTGTTCTTGGAGCCAAAAATTATGAGCATATCCTTTGGTTTCACAAAAGACTCTAAATCACAATCAAATTCACCACCTCGATCACTTGAATAGACTTGATAGTACCTTCTTTTTCATTTTCAATAAGTCTACACAACTTAACAAACTCATTAACGACATCGCTTTTATTTGCAAGAAAAATAGCCCAAGTATATCTAGAAAAATCATCGACTATAACAAAGGTATAATGTTTTCTACTTAAACTAGCCGTACCAATATCCCCATACAAATCAAGGTGAAGTAATTGTAGGGGTTTGGTTGTGGAAATTTCATTTTTGGGCTTAAAACTACTTTTAACTAATTTGTTCTTTTTGACAAGTGTCACATAAGCCAAGATTTTCAAAATTCAATTTGGGTAGTCCTTTTACATTTTGGTTTTTGTAAGTAGTTTGCAAATTTTTGTATCCAACATGTCCAAGTCGCCAATGCCATAAACTAGTTAAATCATTATTGGCGACAAGACAAGAAACATTTTGACTAACCAAATCACTTGTGCAAATTTTGTAAAGATTGTCTTTTCTATTTGATTCACAAATAATTTCATCATTTTTAACAATAAGACATTTTTCTTTATTGAAAATAACATTATAATTTGTATCACAAATTTGGCTAATACTTATCAAATTAAACTTAAGCCCTTCAACATAAAGAACATTACTAAGAGAGAAGGAAGAGTTACCAATTTCTCCATTTCCAAGAATTCTTCATTTGCCATTCCCGAACATGACCATACCCTCTTCTTGGAGCTTGATGTTGGTAAAAGTTCTCTCATTCCGGTCATATGGCGCAAACACCCACTGTCCATGAGCCATTTTGAATCCTCCATTGTTGTTATAGCCCCTATTACCTACAAATGAATTATTTTTGGTACCCTATAATGTTGGGGTCCATGGGGTTAACACTGAGACCTTTGGGTCTCCAATAGTAGCAAAAATTGTTTTTCAATTTACAATGAGTAGCATAATGTCCAACTTTACCACAATAAAAAAATAAGATTGTGGGGAACTACTAGCACGCATCTAAAGTCGGACCTTGGTCATTTTCTTGAAAGCATTTTGAAAAGGTTTATAACCAAGTCCTAATTTTGAATGCTCACCTCTTTGTGCATCTAGAATTTTTGTAACTTTATCCGTGCTTAAATTAAATTGATGCACATCCCTTTTTCAAATTTTCAATATCATTTGTGAGCGTTTGTTTTTCGGTTTCAAGAGTACGGACTTTTGTAAGAGTAATAGAATGAGCATGATCAAGAGATTCATAAGAAGTAAACAATTTATCCTTTTCTAATTTAAGCTCTTTATACTCCTTTTTCAAAGTCTTCTATTTAACAACCAAATTTTGAAACTCATTTTGCAATTAATCAAAATCACATTGCAATTCATCAACTAAGGAAGAAGTTGAAGAGTTAGAGCGTGCCTCGTTATTTTTATCGCCTATGGCTATAAGACCATGTTCGGTTTTTCCTTCCTCGTCGGATGTGGCGAGTAGTTCATCCCAAGTTTTGACATCCACATTTAGAGCCTTCTTTTTCGGAAAAAGCTTTTTCTTCTTTTGTTCCTCATCCGCTAGTTTGCAATCGACTATGAAGTGCCCGTTTTCCGCTTTTGAAACATGAGTTGTCTCTCGATTTTCTTGCCTTATTTTTATTCGAAAATTTTGCAAATTTCCGGACAAGTCGGGCCGTCTCCTCATCATCTTCGTCACTAGCATAATATGAATTATTAGAAAAAGATGCTAAGCCTTTAGGAATATTTTGCGTGCCCGATAGAGTGGTGGATGGTTTGGAATTTTTCCTCTCCTTGAGATAGACTTCATAAATGAGGAGGTTTCCAATGAGCTCATCGAACTTGAGTGTTTTGAGATTTAGTGCTTCTGTGATAGCCGTCACTTTTTCGGACATGAGCCGAAGAGCGTTCAATACCTTGGTCACCTTGTCTTCTTCGGAGATGACCTTCCCAAGAGAGGATTGACAATGTTGTCAAGCCTTTCCACCATTTTTGATATGCTTTCACCATCATGCATATTGAAATTTTCAAAGTCTTTCACAGCATTGTTTTTCTTGCTTGCTTCTCTTTATTTGTGCCCTCATAGATGGTTTCTAATTTTTCCCATACTTCATGTGCGGAGCTTATTCCTCGAATACGATTGTACTCGGTGGCGGTGATTGAACAATGTAAAATATTCAAGGCCTTACTGTTTACAGAGAATGACTTCTTGTCATTGTCATCAAATTCCTTGAAAGTTTTGAGAACCGAGGTGCCATCCTCCAATTTCTTGGTTGGTTGGTCAACTCCTTCAATGATGGCATTCCATATGTCAAATCCATACACTTGTAGAAAGCACTTCATTCGGTCTTTCTAAAATGCGTAGTTGTTAGCGTCGAATAACGGTGGCTTGTTGGTGGATGCGCGATGGTGGTGAGGTAGGCTTCGTTCGTAGCCATGGATCTTTCCTCTTTACTCGCGATGTGAAACAAGCTAGCCAAAGTGTTTGGCTTTGATACCACTTGTTAGTCCAAGTGGCTACGATAATCTAGAGGGGGTGAATAGATTATGTCGATTTTCCAAGTTTTGCCCTCTTTTTCGATCACGAAGATGATAGCAAGAATATAAATGCAGAAAATAAACAACACACAATAATTTATAGTGCTTCACCCCACCTAGGGACTACTTGCTCTACCACCCCAAAGATATCTCAGGGATGGATTTGAAAAGGAAAAATAATTTTATTAATAGTTACCATAACTATTACACCACCACCTTTGAAGATCACCACAATCTTCTTACAACACCTTCAAGGAGATTACCACAATCTTCCTTCACCTATGAAGAGTACCACACTCTTCAACACCTAAGATCACCCAAGTGTGCTCTTACCACAAGAACAACAACAAGGATATCTTGTTTTGGATGATTGACAAAATTCAAAATTACAACTCGATAATGAAGTATTCAAACTTTGAGTGCAAGTGTAATCAAGAATAAAATCCTGACCTCAAAATGTGCAAGTGCAAGAGCTTAGGCTATTACAACAAGAAATATGACAATGAAGAACAAAATGTTTGCTTATGTTGTTGTGTTGTATCTTGTTGCTTGAATGCTTCCTCTATTTATAGGGAGGTCTTGGATTGATTTCCGGACATAAGCTCCTTCTTGGAGTTTGATTTCTACAAAAAAATACAATTAAAATCAAGATTATAGGCTGTTAGAAATCAACCCCTAAAATGAGAAAAAACTGTCTGCGAGCTCAACGGATAGTTTCTTTGTGAAAAACATAGAGCGACGGTCGAATAGAAATAAGGGTTTGAAAATATTCGCACAAAAATACACAGGGGACCGGTCGATGGGGGTCCGACCCGGCCGACCCTTGTTGGACCTGGTCGACCACCTTAAAAATCCTCCGTCTCTTTTTCTATTTCAAAACTCAACTTGGACATGGGTTGCTCTATAGGGCAACCTCGAACACGAGACAAAAGTATTGTCCAATTTTTGTCGAAAATAAACTTCAAGAAATACTCCGAAAAAAATTATTAAAAATATTTTAGATCGATTGGGAGTATTCGGATAACATTTAGAAACATTTTTTTGGTGTAAAAACACGATTAAACAAAATCATCAAAATCATGCTAAAAACATTTATCTAACAATCATGTCATTCTCTCTTCAAATTGTAATTTTTTGTCAACGTCTCCTATCCAAATCCGGACATCATTTTAATTGTTTTACACAATTAAAATATGATGAACATAATGTGAATGGATACATTTGGATGGTCAAAATGATCAACACTATCACGTGGTCTATTTTACGATGGATGAACTTGATAACACAATTTCATATAATGAAGTGTTGGTTTTCACTTACCGTGCCAATCACGTTTTTGATGTATCAATATTTTCAAATGATGATGCATGTAACAGAATCGATGTGTATCCGACTATATATATTTTTTTGTACCACTTCGGTAATTTATTTACGCTTTAAATCATATGTGTCAAACACGTTAATTGATTTCATATGTGTGGAGCAGCATAACGATGAATCGAATGATATGATATTGGGTGGAGACTATTGAGAATCCGACTTTTCAATTGGTTCTATTGAAGTCGCATGTAGAGAAACCTCGTTCGGTGAGTATTTAGTTATATATATATAATTATATATATACTTGTAAGTTCATGATTTCTTATGTTTATTCAATAATGAGATATTTCGTTAATATTTCTCTTTTGATCAATAACCTATACACATGAACTTTTGGAATAATTTCATCAAATAACAAAATAATGCAATTATCGGGTATAATGGAAGACACTTATGTGCTAGAATAAAGCAAAAGAAGTTCGGGATTTTCATGCATCATGGTTGCGGAATTTCTTCTAGGAGAAACAACATTGGTGAGGGATGCACGTGTGTGTTTGAGTTGATTGACTCAGTCGTTGATTTTTCATGTTAATGTATTAACTTGGCAATTTTTTCATTTTACCTATATATTTAGCCATCACGTCATTTTCATTATCTTTTTAGATGCTTGAACTTTTTATTCGATTGTTTCATTATTATATTATTAGCGAGTGTTGTAAAAATTGGCTAGCACAAGCGTACCAGCGCTAGCGCCCCAAAGCCGATCCGATTTTTTCAAAATCGGCCAAAAAATCGTTACGGCCGAAAATTGGCCTGAACGCCCGCCAGGCGGACTAAGCGGACCAAATCGGAGCTAGGCGCTTTCAGGCGGCCAAAAATCGGGCCTAGGCGGGAAAAATCGGCCAAAAATCGGTAAAAAAAAGTGAAAAAATAAAAAATTAGTGTTGTTCCTAGGCGCTGGTCCTCCGCCCGACTAGCGCCTAGCGATTTCTAACCATAATTATTAGAGATGCTTATTTGGATATTATATATATATATTGTTGAGCTAATTATTTAGTCTTTGCTATTTTCTTATTTTGTATATGTAATTAATTTGATTCATGTATTTTAATATTATCAACAATTAACAATTCGGATTTGCAAACCACTATTTACCCGTGTCAAAATGATCCTCAACTAAAATTCAAAACTATTTGTAATATAATTTAAATTAAAATAGCGCAAGTCTAAAGGTTATCTTTGTTGTACAAGTTCATTCGAATTATCCCCTTAATAAGTGTAGTTTGAAAAATAACAACCGATACCAATGAGGCTTTTGAAAACTAAAAATTTTTTTTTATAAACTATTTGAACCTCAAAATAATTTTTATAATCTACCTAACTCACTTAATTTATAAATGCCTATTTTCACTTCCCGAATTGAGAATTATTTGCCGCAAAATCTTAATCGTAGATCTTGCAATCGATATTAATTAAAAAATCTTGAACATTAATATTGTTATTAATATATCTTGCAGATGTATATTTGTTGTACGTCGCATGTTGCTTAATAAATTTTCCTTTCAAAAAAAAAAAAAAAAAACAAATTACCATAACAATTATTTATAGAAAATATTGCTCATTAAGTACAGAGTAATGCACAATTTTCCATTATTAATATATTTAAAGTCAATATTTTAATCAAAATTTTTGGTTATTTGTTAGGAAAAGATTATGAAGTGTATTCCAACTTATTATTGTACCAAAAGTGGAAAGGATAATTAGAAATTCATTTAGAAAAAATGAAAAAATCCTACATTAATATTTAATTATTTATCAATCTTCAAATTTATTATCTTACAATAAAAAGACAACAATTTGATCAACGCTAGATTTTTTCCAAACCGTATATAACCCAAAATAGATAGATATGTATTACCTTTAAGAGAAAAATCTTATTGAAATATTCACCAAACATAACATTCGTCAATGCATTGCATTTTAAAGTAGACTTCATAGATAAGATTTTTCAGATTGTGAATGTTTTTCAACATTGCAAGTTCAATGTGAAAATATATGTCTCATATATATATATATACATATATAATTTTTTTAAGATGTACAATATGTGTGAGAACGAGAATGAGTAATAGATATAATAGTAATATAGAAATATGCATATATTGAGATAAATCTAAACGAGATGAATTTGACAATTAGTCTATAATATAAAATTTATATTTTATTTATTTTATATGAATATAATAAAATAATAATACGCGTCTGCAATACACAAGAAGGATTAATACTAGTTTGATTTGATAACATTAGTTTAGGGTTAATTTTACTTCTTATATTGGGCAAGATAATTGGGTGGTATTCTGATCAAAGCCACGATCAAGTTCGAATACCATCATAAGTCGATATTAAATAATGGGCTTACACTATTCAAAAGTGGTTGGGGTGATAAAATACAACCCGATCCGTAAGTCGGCTATGGTCCGAGGTTTGGATTGGACTAAATCATAATTTTCTCCCACCGCTTGGGAGCTTACGGTTTCATGTTCTATTTCACTCCCGATGGGGGTTCTTTTCACCCTTCCCTCACTCGCGTGCATTACTTCGCTTTATCGGTCACCCAGGAGTATTTAGCCTTGCAAGGTGGTCCTTGCTGATTCACACAGGATTCCACGTGTCCCATGCTACTCGGGTCGGGCGTAAACTAGTGATGCTTTGCCATCGGACTTTCACCATCTAGGGTACAACAATAGCTCGGTTTATGTGCGTCTTAATCATGGCCACTAATCGACCGGTCACGCTGGTCGATGGATGAGACAGTTCCCACTTGAAGCATAAGGAGGTTTCAGATGGGATGGCACTCTTTGTGAATTCTTTTCTCGGAGTGCGGGTTCATCTCTCTCTCTAAAGGTCTTTTCAAGTGCTATCCTACAAGTAAAGTCAAGTCTCAACAAGTAAGGCCAACCTTCCTGCAAGAGATCGTTTCTTAACATCAAGTGTATTGGGACTAGATAGAAATGAGAACTCCAACAATTTCTTTGTTTTCAACGCCTCCTAATTTCCAGGAATTAGTCACTTCAACAACCTTCGATGGTTATATTGGTATCCAAAGTACGAACGATTCTAAGTTCAAAAAGTTTGAGCCTCCAATTGGTCGATGGGCCAAGCTTGGCTAAACTTTAGGCCGACCCGACAGTTTTGTGTACAGAATGAATTGGGCTTCTCATGTACGTCACCTAGCAAATTCGGCTTGGCCTGAATTTTTTCAAATATCCGATGGACTCGGCCCGGTCCAGTGTGGCCCGGCCCATCGTCATCCAACCCATAAACCCCAAACAAGTTTGAAATCAGACAGCATTCCCAAAAATACTGGGGTTTAAACTTTAAAGTGCCGTCCCCTTCTCAACCGGTCTACCGCGCTGGGTTTAACTGCCGCTAATCAGACACCCGCTGCGTTCTGATTCTTCTGTAACTCCACGATGAGAACCCTAAAACGACATAGTTCCGGAAGGCCCCAGGACGATGCGAAACTGAGGAAAATAGGAGGCAGCGGTATAGACACACACACCTTACTGATTGCGTACAGTTAAAGCTTGTATTTTTCTCATTCCTCTTATTTGTTATTGTCTTGTGAGTGATTGGGTTTGGTAAATTTTGTAATAGGGTTTAAGAGACCGAGTAAAGCAAGCAAACGCGCAAAAAAGAAGGAACCTCCCGGGTATGAGGAGAAGACATCTCAAACCGAGAGTGACGATTCAGGCAAGTTGAAGTGGGAATTAAGTTTTTTTATGTTATTTGAAAAGTTAATTTTTTGTTTTATTTTGTTGGGCTTGTTGTTATGGTTCGATTGACTTATGTATGGCTATTTTTGATGAATACAGGGGAATTCTACGAGGAGCATTCTGAGGTGGAAGAAGTAGAAGAAGTTGCACAGAGAGAGCCTACAATGTACGATGATTTGTTGAAAAAACTGGGGACACATAATGTATCTGTTGCAAATGCTGTGAGAAGAAGGTAACATTGAATTCCGTTATGCTAGTTTTCAATTGAGATTTCTTATTTTAGTATGAATTATGTGAATTGAATTGGTGAAGATAAGGCTGCATGGTGGGATGTGGGGATTTTCATTCTTAGTTTTGAACATCTATTGTAATTTTATAAATAATTATGCATAATAATTGTTATTTGGTTAAAAGAAGGTATGTGGAAATTCTAAATAATTTCATCGACTTGGAAATTGAGTAATAAGTTTAGCTTATAGCATAAATAAGAAAGTAAACAAATACTATTCAACAACCTCTGCCTTGCTTGAACATGATAACCTCTTTCGGGCATAAGCATGGACATCTGAAATGCATAGTTAATTTAATTAGATAACAATAAATGTGTACTTTGACACGTGTGTTTGGGTGTCTGGGGTGTGGATAGCAATAGGACCGATGACGAGTTATATATTTATATTATGAATTGGTAAATCTTGATGGACCTAGGTATGCCAACCCATGAAATAATTACACGAAAAATGTTCATCGGGCAGTATATTTCTGAAGTGATTGAAAATTTAATTTCCTTGCAACTTAATATCTTGTGGGGGTAAAATTAACTTCTAAATGACCAATTTGACACTTCAACTCCTTATTGTGTACCAAACATGACTTTTCGGCTAAAATCACCACTTGGAGAAAAGACCTTTAGCATTCGCCTCCTAGCTTTTGGCTTTTAGCATCCACCTTCCTGATATTTATATTTTGGTAATTACCTACTCCTCTAGCACAATTTGGTCGAAGAATTATAATCATAGAATATATTAAAAGACCCAATAAACCATCCATATACCAATGAAAAAAGGCATAACCTAACATTGCATACTTTTCCTTGAAAACAAAGGAGTGAGCTCATTTTGAACTTTACCATTTTGCTGAATGTGAAATAATTACTCTTATTACTGCATTAGGAAGTTCATATTCATCAAAGTTCTTTTTGGAACAGAAAAGCTAAAAGCAATAATACTCTTGGTAGCAATACACATTACATTTTTTAATTCACTAATGGTGTTATGTATTTAAGCCTTTGTTCTTCATTGGTAACTATTTTGGATGATCTCATTTTATTTTCCTATTATAATTCAATTCGATAGGCAAAGAGAAGAACAAGGGAAAAGTGACACAGATGAAGATGTAGACAGCGATCCGGAATCTATTGAGTCAGAGGAGAAGGATGATGGCCCAAAAGGCGGTGTTGAACTGAGTGGAGATGTTGAGACAGATGATGATGATGCAGCAATGTCTGACACAGATGATGAAAGTGACTCGAAAGTGAATGATCAACCCCTTTCAGAGGGATCTATGATCATAAGGTCTTCTTTTTGTGAAGTACAATTAATACTTTATTTCCTGTAAATGCATTCTTTGGAATATCTAACATGCATTATAATATTTTGCCAAGGGGTAGGTTATGCATGATTTCAGGGAAACATGTTGTACACTTATGAATGAAAGTGTGTACTGGTTGGCTGAAGATAGCATTTGGAAATTGGACTGTCTTCTAGTGCCTGGACTATCCCTCCTGAAATTGAGGATAGTGGTAAAAGAGCTTCTGTTGATGATTGTTTATACTTTGACTTGTGCTCTAAATCTCAGCTAGAAATTACTGCATTTTGCATTTTTCTGAGATATACCTCATCTGCGTTACAACATTGGGGAAGTCATGCTTTGTAGTTTCTGAAGATAGACAAGCAATATTTATGTATTGTTTAAGCAAAAGCTACTGAACTTTTAGTAATTTATCTCTTCTGGACTTGCTGCATTATTTGAGCCTACCACATTTTTGAGTTTATTTCATCATTCTTGGATTCATTTTTCGTGCGGTTAGAACCACATCTTTACATAACTTTTCCTAAATTTCCTACCTTTCTTCAGAAGCATGAAATATCTTGAAATCCACAAACTTATGTCGTAAGCTACTGATTTTCATCTTTTGGCTAACTAATAAGTAATTACTTTGGAAATAAAGCTTGCCTCCCCAAATTGTTAGTTTGGTTTTTGTTCCTTATCTATCAAACTGCCCGGATTCTTTGTTTCGCGGCACATATTTGTCATATTAAAAACCCCAATTCTTGTGATTGTTTCTGAATTCTGTCACCAAGAAGGCATCAATGTTTAAATGCAACATTTTATGAGGCTAATGAGCTACACCATTAATTTTGCAAAAGAAAGCTTTTCACTTCTTCCCTCAGGCGAACAATTGGCTTATCTGAAATCTACCAATATGTGCCTTGATGAGCTACTAATACCACAGCCAATTGAATAATCAGTTTATAATACCGCCTGATCAGGCTGGGGGGGGGGATTAAATACTTTGTTTTATAGATCAGTTGGAGCAACCTGAAGAGATGGTATTCCGAGTGTTTCCTGCTACTATGTAGACTTGGTCCACATTTTTTACTTTGTAGTATATGAGTCTGACCTTGGAGACACTTTTTTTGCGGTGTTATATGCCTGCTGTTCTTCTAAGTGTGTTGCAGTTGGCTCGAGTAATGAGCTTTTTAAACTGTGAATACACTTATTACACTGTTTGCTTCCTTTTTATTTCAACTTTAGAAAAACTTTTGGTTTGTATGGTGTTATTTGGGTGTTCCGTTGGAAATATTCTGGTGAAATGCATTTTGATTGGGGTTTTTGAGGGGAATCAAAATATGTCTGGATGAGTTGTTGGGAAATAATGATGTGTATTTCACGTGCCTGGATAAACCATTTGTTTTCTAAAGGGTGTGTGCTTTTATGTTGGGTTTTGTGTAGTTAGTGGTTTCACATCATTGTAATTTATGAAGGTATTGATTGAAAATATATTTGTATTAACATAATGATTGAAAGGTATATACATGTGTGTGGCTTCGGGAGAAAAAGTATTATTCCCTTGTTTTTCTTCTTCTTCATTTTCTTCTTCTTTTTTTTGCCTCTCTGCCCCCCTGTTTTTGTCCAAGAAGATGAAAATGCAATTTCGACAATGAAACTAAGCATAGTGTTTAATTTTGGGTGTTTACTCTTGCAGCACCTTTGACAATCATTTGAGTTACAAACTAGCATCTACAGAGGCTGACAACCTATTGAAAAGAAAATGGAGGTACACGTGGAAGATGCCGGCTCTTAACATGTCAAATTGCAATTGGAGAGGAACAGGAGCATGCTTTAAGGTCTCTTCTCAGTTCTCTTGTTCTTTTTGCCTTTACTTTGCGTGATCAGTCTCTTCTCAATTTAAATAATTGTATTGCACATTTTTCAGTTCTACAGTAACTTGATTGATATTTTATTGACTCTAGTTGCTTACTTCATCATGTTAGAAGCATCAACTGTTCCTTCTATATAAGCTTATTGTCTTCGTAAGCCTCCATCAAAAAGTTGTAAAGTGCAGAACTTTTCCATCTTTTTATGCTGGAGTAAACAATCAAAAATTGCGTGTAAGATGTTTTTTAATGCTGCTTCGTGGAATTGCTTGTTGCAGCAATTGTCCTTTCTTGTTTTTATTGGCTAACTTATGTAAGGTAATATGGCAGTGGTTGGATCCAATGATTAAGAATGATCTATCACACTACTCTCTTAAGTTAGTAAATTCTGAGATTGTATCTGCAAAATTTTGCTGAATTTTGTGAAAGGAGGATTAGAACGTGGAAGACATGAAAGATTGAATTCAAGCAGGGTCTGTGGGTGTTGTTAGATGAACATATTTGCAAAAGGACTCTGACTTTGTTCCTGTTGATATTTCATTTCAATGTTATAGATTCATGCAAAAGGTTTCTGACTTCTTGTTCAAAGTTTTGTATCTGGAGGTGAATATGCTCATCAATTGGTAGTTATATTTCATTACCCAACTCTTGCAAAACAGCAATCAGAAAGGAAGATTTTACGCACTTGGCTCCTCTTTTTTCCTTTTAAAGACTTCCTTGTATTGACAGTTGTATTTGTCAAATTCTGGAAGGATCTGCATAGTATTTAATTATATGCTCTATCTTATATTTACTTAAAATGCACAAGTTTATTGCCTCTGATAAAAGATTTTGCATATAGGATTTGGACATAAATTCTTATTATGGCCTCAAACCAAGGTTATACAAGCATTGGCTGGAAAGCTACATAGCTTCAGGAGGCAGTGAATTTCATCAATCCAAACAGAGATCCTTTTTCTCTATTTGTAAGTGAATTGAGCAAACTGTCATTAAGCAGACATAATTCAAGCTTCCTACATAATTTGTATACCTCGGATTGATGATATGTTCTGTTTTCAATTGCTAATGTTAACGAAGGAAAATTGCCAAGGGGTAACTCACTCATATGATTTGCAGCTAAATATTATTTCTACCTTGTGTCATAGTGTTCTGTTGCTATTGTGGTAATCTTGAGCTACATGAGATTTAGGTGAACTCCAGATTAGAAAATGCTTTTTAACTGGGTTAGTTATTCCTCGAGTGCGGATAAGATCTCACCACCTCATGGCTTTCCAAATACGGTTCTCTACCATTAAATGTTAGTAATTAATGTTATATTTCCCATTTGAATAGCCATTGGCTCCTTTAGCCGTATCAATATCCATCGCTTTTGAAATTCCACAAATATTAGAAACCACCGTGCTGCGGTTTGCACGATGTATGTTCATTTGTATAGACCATGTTAAGTTTTTATTCAACTCGCCAATTTTTTTCCCTTACAATATTGTTGGTGTAAAAGATGATTTGAATCAAAATAAACCAAATTTAAAATACTTTGTCACGGAGATGGATTCTTGGATTGTTGAAGAAGGGACTAAGGGTGGTCTTTGAATTTATAGCACAAAAGGTCAAGTTGTGCGACTTTATTTCCGAGTATGTAACTATCTACTTTATTCATTTATCTATCCGGGTGTATGGGGTCGAGTGCACTTTGATTGAAAGTAATAGTATCTAGGTTGCAGACCGGTTGAAAGTAATAGTATCAGGTTGCGGACATATGTGGAAAGCAACCAAAGATCGCAGAATGGGTTATCACACTACACTTATCGGGATTGTTTAATGATGGGTTTTTTACCTGTGAGGTTTGGCCGTCAATCAGTATATGTTAGCTTGAGGTCAACGAATTTGGTACTAACCTTCTCTCGAGTTCATTGGTTTTGATAATTAAAATTCTTTGGGGTAGCATTTGTATGGAAGTATTTGGGGCAAGGATTTCAAATGACTTCTTATAAGATGGATTTGAAGTCCACCACAAGGTCTCAAAAATAGTTCAAAAATAAGAGCATAAGGATTTAAAATTCATTGATCTGTTAAAGCTAGTGTATATATTAATTATATTAGAGTACTTTGAGGAACATGTTTGCATATTCTAGGGTTAGGTTAGAATATTATAAGGAAAGTGTTCCTATCGGCTTGTATAAATATGTAACTCTCGATGAATATACTTAACATTTTCACAAAATATCTCTACATGGTATCAAAGCAAAATTAGGGTTTGAACTTAGAATTTTTTTCCCCTCTTTCTCGGCTAGGGTTTGGGGCTTGTGGGTACTTTATTTTTTTCCTGGCCGCCATATCTCACCACCACCACCACCGGTGCGCCTCCATCCTCTCTCACTGTGCACAAGTCCGACCATCCTCACCGTGCGTCAAGATCACACGCCGCAGGCACGTTTTTTATTTTATGTCCTTATCCCACGCGCGGCCACTTTTCTCACCGCCACCACCCAGTGCGCACCCTTCCGTCTGATCGCTTCCGGAGTTTGGTGACCGTCGCCGGCGAGTCTTGTTCACGAGCTCCGCCGTTCTGTCGAGACACCCTTTTTTTTTTTTTCTCTCTCCCTCCTCGGTTCACCAAGTGTGGTGGGTTTCCTTTGGTCTTGGGCTTTGTCTGCTATTTCTTGCTCACACATTCGGTCCTCTGCCTCCGTGTTTTGCCCGATTTGACCAAAGACTGAGACTATTCTCAATTTGGTTCCACCTTTTAAGCACCAGTGCTATTGGTTTATACTCTCGCTTCGTCTTTGTCGTCTGCGATTGCCAGCTTGCCCACCTCACCGATATTTTGCGGTACATCCGGCTGTTCGCTTCGTCTGAGTTCCTTTTCGATTGACTTTCGGTTTCACCAGGTTTGACTTTTGTCGATTCTAGGTTATCCTCCGAATTTCGTCGATTTTGTTGCGTATTTTTTGGGACTTATTATTCGATTAATATTTGCAAATATGGATGACAAGCAAACGTGGATGACAAGAAATCTATTATTACATCCGAATTGATTCGGTGATGTCAAAAATCACGAACATAAACTTAATAGGTCTAATTACTTGGATCGAGCAAAATCTGTTAGACTCTATTTACGTAGTATCTCTGGATCATCATTTAACGATGACCCACCTACCGATAATTCAAAAGTTTCTTGGCTCAGATGATGCTCGATTGTTCCTACAAATACGCAATTCTATTGAAAGTGATGTTGTTGGTATGGTCAATCATTGTGAATTTGTGAAGGAATTAATGACTTATTTGGAGTTTATATACTCGGGTAAAGCGATATCAAACGTATGACGATGTGTGTCGAAGCTTTTTATCGTCTTAAAAAGGCGGTAAATCTCTTCTTGACTATTTTATCGATTTTAAGAAAACACATGAGGAGCTTAATATGTTACTTCCATTTAGTATCGATGTCACTATCCAACAAGCTCGGCGAGAAAAATGGCGATCATGAGTTTCTTGGTTGGTCTTCCGTCTGAATTTGAGACTCGCCAAGTCTCAAATTCTTTCTACTACTGAGATATCCTCACTTGAAGATGCTTTTAGCCGAGTTCTCCGCACCGAATTTCACTCTATTCGATCTAACAGCGCTCTCGTTAGCCACATTTCTAATCCGTAGGCCAATCTATAAAGGTGGACATAAAGGGGCGAAGCTTTCCCAAAATAGTGGACCTCGAGGACGGGATTCGGGGGGATATTGGGTGTCGCTTATTGTCATGATCCAGGCCATTTCAAGAAGGATTGTCCAAAGTTATGCGCAAAAAAATCGCTTTAACCACTCAGCTAATATCGCTTCTACTACTACTGAGCCCATTTTACTTTCTGCAGATGAGTATGCCAAGTTCTCACAATACCAGGCATCTCTACAGTCTTCATCTCCTCCCATCACTGCCATCGCCGATTCAGGTAAAATGAACACATGCCTGCTTTCTTCATCCTCCAGTGGGTCATTGATTACGTGCAACAGATCACATGACGACATTCTAGTTTATTTACTTCGTTCAAACCCCCGGTATCTAGTTCATCTGGTCACCTTAGCCGATGGATCTACGTCACATGTTATGGGATCTCGCACAATTATTCCAACGCCCTCACTCCCTTTACAGTCTGTTTTAAACCTACCAAACTTATCCTTTAATTTAGTGTCGGTTAGCAAACTCACTCGCTCTCTTAATTGTTGTATCTCATTCTTTCCTGATTTTTGCTTGTTTCAGGATCTTATGACGAAGAAGATTATTGGTAAAGGACATGAATCGGGGGCCTTTACATCCTCGATACACATGTTCCAAAGTCTATTGCTTGTTCCGAGTTGTGACCCCCTTTGTCGCCCGTTGTCGGTTAGGCCATCCTTCATTGTCCACATTGAAGAAACTTTGCCCTCGATTTTAGTCTTTCTGTCTTAGATTGTGAATCGTGTCGGTTTGCTAAACACCATCGTGTGAGTTCTAGTGCGAAGTTCATAAACGAGCTATTGCTCCGTTTGCATTGGTCCATTCTCGATGTTTGGGGTCCTTGTCCTGTAGAGCGCAAAATCGGGTTTAAATACTTTGTTACTTTTGTTGATGACTATTCTCGAATGACGTGGTTATTTTTAATGAAAAACCGTTTCAATTGTTCCATCACTTCACTACTTTTTGTCCGAAATCAAAACTCATTTAATACCCATGTCCAAATTTTGAGGAGTGACAATGCTAAAGAATACTTGTCGATTCCTTTCAAAAATATATGATGCAACATGGCATTATTCATCAAACTGTGTGTAGATACGCCATCTCAAAATGGCGTTCTTTGAACGCAAAAAATAGGCATCTTCTCGAAACTGCTAGAGCTTTGTTATTTCAAATGCAAGTTCCTTTTCAAATTCTCTTTCCCGATAAGTCCTTATTTCCTATTGAGCCCCGGACATTTGGTTGCACTTGTTTTGTTCGAGATATTCGACCCCAAGTTACGAAACTTGATCCCAAATCTCTAAAGTGTATTTTCCTCGGCTATTCACGTGTGCAAAAAGGTTATCGATGTTACAGTCCCACTCTTCACAAGTATCTCGTGTCTGCTGATGTCACATTCTCGAACAAACCCCTTTCGCATTCTCGTTCGGTCCCCTCTACTCTCCAGAAGACGTCGATGATGTACTCATCTACACTATTAAAACATCTGGTCTTGACCTTTCTCCAGCTCCTGCTAAACCTCCCATAACACAGGTTTACCATCGTCGCCAACTACCTTCCACAACTACTCCTACTCCCACCGATTCTTCTGTGCCACTTCTCTCATCGGATCCAACTGTGTTGATCTCCCGATCGCTCTTCGCAGCTGTAAACGCCAATGTACTTATCCCATATCTTCTTTTGTGTCATATAATCATTTATCGGATCCTCGTGCTCTTTCATTGCATCTCTTGACTCTTTGTTTCTATACCTAAAACCTGCTCGTGAAGCTTTATCTAATCCGGGTTGGCGTACGGTATGATTGAGGAGATGAATGCCTTAGACACTAATGGTACTTGGGACTTGGTTAACTTACTCCGCGGTAAAAAGGCCATTGGTTGTAAATGGGTGTTTGCTATTAAAACCAATCCAAATGGAACTCTTTGCTCGTTTAAAAGCACGACTTGTTGCTAAAGGATATGCTCGGGGCGTATGGAGTTGACTACTCCGACACTTTTTCTCCTGCCGCTAAACTTACTTCCGTCAGTTATTCATTTCATTGGCCGCCACATATCTTTGGCCTTTGCATCGATTGGATATTACCAATGCTTTCCTTCATGGTGACCTTCGGAGGAAGTCTACTGGAGCAACCACCTGGTTTTATTGCTCGGGGAGTCCGGAAAGTTTGCCACCTTCGTAAATCTCTGTATGGCTTGAAACAAAGCCTCGGGCATGGTTTGGAAAGTTTAGTCAAGTTTTTGAAAAGTTCGGGATGAAGAAGAGTAAATCGGATCATTCGATTTTCTACAAACAATCTATAGGCATCATCCTATCAAGGTTGTTTACGTTGATGATATTGTCATTCTTTGGAAGTGATACGTGGTATCTCATCTCTTAAAGCTTTTCTTCATACTCGGTTTCATACAAAAGATTTAGGAGCACTAAAATACTTCTTGGGCGTCAAGTGATGAGAGGTAAGAAAGGGATATTCTTATCTCAAAGAAAATATGTACTTGACTTATTATCCAAACAGAAAACTAGGGGTTAAACCATGTAGCACTCCTATGGTTCCTAATGTACAACTTACGAAAGATGGTGAATTGTTTAAAGATCCTGGAGAGATACGGAGATTAGTTGGGAAATTGAATTATCTTATCATTACCCGTCCGGATATTGCCGTATATCGCTCGCCTATTCAAAAGATTGTAAGTCAATATATGTCTTCTCCAACAATCGACCACTGGAAAGCCGTTGAACAAATTTTGTGTTATTTGAAAGGAACACCTGGACGAGGGATTCTGTATAGCAATCATGGTCATACTAGAATTGAAGGTTTTTCGAGATCTTGGATCGGCGGGATCGAGGAAGATCGAAGATCTACTTCGTTATCAGTGTATTTGTTGGAGGAAATTTGGTTTCATGGAAAAGCAAGAAGCAAATGTGGTCTCGCGTTCAAGTGCAGAATCAGAATATAGGGCTATGGCAAAGACTGTATGTGAAATATTATGGATACATCAACTCCTCACAGAAGTAGGCTTTAAAGTTTCTATACCGACTAAATTATGGTGTGACAACCAAGCTGCACTTCACATCGCATCTAATCCAGTATTTCATGAACGAACAAAGCACATTGAGATTGATTGTCACTTCATTCGTGAAAAGATTCGGAAGGCTTGATTTCTACGAGATACGTGAAAACGGAGAACAATTGGGGGATATATTCACGAAAGCTCTCAACGGTGTTCGGATTGATTATCTTTGTAACAAACTGGGCATGATCAATGCCTATGCTCGATTTGAGGGGGAGTGTTAAAGCTAGTGTATATATTAATTATATTAGAGTACTTTGAGGAACATGTTTGCATATTCTAGGGGTTAGGTTAGAATATTATAAGGAAAGTGTTCCTATCAGCAGTTGTATAAATATGTAACTCTCAGATGAATATACTTAACATTTTCACAAAATATCTCTACAGTATCCAAACAAAAAAAAGGGATTTGTAATTGTGAATTTGAAATCCTTTACTTCAAATCCATCCATTCAAATGAAGCCTGGGTGATTAATGGTGTAAACCCATGCATAAGAATGGAACAATGATTAGTTTTGAGATCCATCAACAAACTAATACATTTTGGTTGCTTTCTGTAGTGCAAATCTCATAAAGCATAGACAAATGCTCTTGATCCCCAGATAGGATTTTGAAAACCTTTGGAAGATGTTCATGCTTTGTCTCCAAAATTATTGCACTATAATTTTGTTTCAAGTATCCAAGCCTCTCTTCCACCCAGTGAGCAAACCTTTGATCACTAGCCATTCAGTGTAGCATTTGTAGCACTGCTGCATTAGACCACTAGATTTTAACCTGAAACTAGTAAGAAGAGTAGTCAGCTCACTGACCTCAGTGTTGTGCTTCAACAAGTTTAGCATCTTCTTGGCGGAGAACTTGGATACCAAATTGCACCACTTCCACCCCCTCTTTAACAATTACATTCTAATTGAATATACAGATTCTGTTTGATGCTTCATTAAATAAAAATAAACTTAATGCGGTGTCTGTTTAGTGTTTGAGTAAGGAGTGTCAGTAGTTGCAAGCTATATTTGTAAAGATTTCCATCAAAATTCTGGGAGTTAATGTTTGCTGAAGGTTACTCTTGAGTTTGTCTAACTGAATATCTTCGATTTACCATAAAATTTTGTCCTTCGACTTGTTGTTTTATCATTTGCATTTTTCTCTGATTACCATACAGAACTGATGCTTTTAGTATCTCTGAAAATATATTCTTGGTGTTACACTGTTACTACGTCTCATATTTTTGTCTGTTTTCTGTTGTTTTATTGGTAAGAAATCTTGGGGAAGTGGGAGTGGGAGAGTGATGGTGGCAGGCTGAACAATCTCCTTTGAAGGCGCTTCCATATAGATTCATTTGAAGTTCTTTCTGTATTTAAGATTTGTGATTTATCTAAATGTGATGGGTTCTAGACCTCTGATTCTATTGTTTACTTTTCTAGGCAACAACTATTATGATATACTGCATCATAACAAGAAGCCCTTTTACCTCAAAGGATTGGAAGAAGATTCAAATATCATGGATGCTTATCTCATGCATTCCGTAAGTATATGACCAGTTTAATTTTTGATTAGTATGTGCATGTTCTTAATCACACCTGTCAGCACATTGACAATTATCATTTAAACATTTGTCCTTATATAGGGCACTGGGTAGTTTGTCTTTTAATTACAATTTCTTAGCTGCCATTACCTTATATGAATAAGTGAAGGAAACATCTTGTGCAGTTGAATCATATCTTTAGAAGTAGAGATCTTGTGGTAAAGAATGAAAGGAAATTGGCTAAGAATCAAGAGAGTGTGGAGGGCAAAACTGTTAACGCCGATGCTTACCTCGATCGTGGGTTTACTCGTCCGAAGGTATATTCTGTTGCTTTCGTGTGGTATAAATAATGAAAAATCATGTTCATTAGTTGTGTACTCTTCATTACATGATGTTCCATTGGCCCCTGCTTGATCTCCTTTCTCGTAGCTAAGAATATCGTGGTCCGAGTAATTGATAGCATGACCAGATCTAATAAATTGTGATTTTTCTTCATGCTTAATCGAGTTGGTTCCCTTTCAATTTGCTCTACAAGAAAGATAAATGTCGTGCATACTTCTTTCCCGAAGAGAACATTGCTTGTTTCTTTTCTATTATCATACTTTGAGTTTTCATGAATGTCATGGGAAAAAGCGCGATTCTACGGATCCGCTATGGTACTCGATGAAAAGGACAAGTTAGAAGATAAAATATCACATTCCACTTTGTTGTAACGTGAATGCTATGTCCATAAGGGCTCGTTTTGGAGCTTTTTTTTATGTTGGTCGAATTTTTTGTGGAGGCAATTTGATTCAAGAAATTACGTTACAACTCACTTTCAAGATTTCATAGTTTTAGACTATATTTATTGATTTCCTTTTTCTAATAAAGTCTATACATCCTCCTGTGAGTCACATCCTCGATATGTGCGAATCAATATTGATAAATTGGAGCAGTATGTATAATGATATCAATATACTTTTTCTCCATTCATTAGGCATTTTCTTAGTTTTTAGGATAACATTAAATAATTTAGTAAGCCATGCAATTCCAACTCCACCTGACATTTCCATGCTTCCATCGTTGGTATATCATCTAGGCCAAATTAACGCTTTTTTCATTTTGTTTAGTGCTTTTTTGGATTCAACTCCATGAAACGGAAAAACACTAAACAAAATGAAAATCTGGCAAAAAGCGATTAACTAGATGATATACCAACGGAAGCATGGAAATGTTCAGGAGGAGTTGGAATCGCACGGCTTACTAAATTATTTAATGTTATCCTAAAAACAAAGAAAATGCCTAATGAATGGAGAAAAAGTATATTGATACCTATATATAAAAACAAAGGGGATATACAAAATTGTGCAAATTACGGGGAATTAAATTAATAAGTCATACAATGAAACTATGGGAAAGAGTTATAGAAGTAAAAATAAGAAATGAAACTAGTATATTAGATAATCAATTTGGCTTCATGCCAGGAAGATCCACAATTGAAGCTATACACTTAATTAGAGCGACTATGTGAACAATATAACGAGAGAAAACAAGATTTACATATGGTTTTTATTGATCTTGAAAAGGCATATGATAGAGTCAACGAGATATAATGTGGCGCGTATTGGAAAAAGAGGAATAAAATTAGCTTACATAGATGCCATAAAAGATATGTATGATGATGATATAACAACATGTATCGACACCAACATGAATATTTAGTGAATTCCCTAACACTATAAAGGTTTGCATCGGGATTCGCTCTAAGCCCTTACCTTTTATCCTAATAATTGATGAAATCACTAAACACTTACAAAAATCCATCCCCGAATGTATGCTATTTTTGCGGACGATATAGTTTTAATTGATGAAACAAGAGAATGAGTAAATGCAAAATTGGAAGTTTGGAGAGAAGCACTTTCGAATCAAAAAGATTTACTATAAGTAGGGCTAAAACAGAATACATGGAATGCCACTTTAGTAAAAACAACAGAATAATGAGACGAAGGTTAAAATTGATGGACATGAAGTAAGTATAACAAAGAGTTTTAAATACTTAGGATCTATATAATTGAAGAGAACGGAGAAATCAATAAAGATGTCACACATAGGATCCAGGCGGGTTGGAATAAATGGAGGAGTGCATCTTCTATCCTTTGTGACCGTAAAATACCATTAAAATTGAAAGGAAAATTTTATAAAATGGCCATAAGGCCCGCAATGCTTTATGGAGCAGAATGTTGGGCGACTAAATATGAACACGTACAAAAAATGAGGGTAGCAGAGATGAGAATGCTAAGATGGATGTGTGGACACACTAGATTAGATAGAATAAGAAATGAACACATTAGAAACAAAGTGGGAGTAGCATCAATACATGAGAAATTAGAGAAACACGATTAAGATGGTTTGGACATGTTCATAGGAGACCTTTAGATGCACCTGTGCGACGCTTAGAAGGTAGAGAATCACTCACACGAATCAAAAGAGGCAGAGGTAGGCCTAAAAAGACTTGGAAAGAAGCTATTAAACAAGACATGTTATACCTAGAAATAAATGAAAATATGGTTTATGACCGTAAACGATGGCTCGATATGATCCGTATAGCCGACCCCACGTAGTGGGATTAAGGCTTAGTTTGTTGTTGTTGTTGTAGTATGTATAATGATATAGAAGATAGCGTTCTCAAATAGTTCCCTCGCCGGACTTCAGTGGTGATATCTTGCTTTGCATACATGAGAATTGAGATTATAATGTGTGTGTGTGTGTGTGTTTTGAGGAGTGGGGTTGGGGGTGGGGAGGAAGGAACTTGGAGTATGAGATGATGAGTTCTTTTTTGTGCAGTTAATAAATTCAGTTAAATTACACGCTAATAAAGTTAATATTCTCTCATATAATTGTAACATGGTAATTTTAACATGTATCACATTTTCAGCTGGAGACATTGTGGGTATGGGCCTTCTTTAACATAAATAATAGTTCATGGAAGTTTATTTCAATATTGTAGATTTCTAGGATAACTAGTAGGCCCTTGTCAGAACATTAAACATTGTTGCACACAAGAACTGGATAATTAATTTTGCTGGTTCTTCGGGAGAATTCCTGTCATGCTAGACAATTGATGAGTTTTCTGCAATGCAATTTAAAGTGTCTTGTTTTAAGGTCTTCCAACCTTTCTTTTAAATTAACGTTGTTTTGATTCTTTCATTTAGTGAAGAATAAAAGGTAACGGTGCAATTTCATATCCTTTCATTCTTTTTCTACCAGAGAATAGTGATGAACAAATTTTTAAAAGAAGAATACTGAATTTTGAGAGTGTAATTGGATATGAGATCAAAATGTAATAATGATAGTTGATGTGGTATATAAATAGTTAAATAATGATGTATGATTGGTGATTGGAAATGTCAGAGTGAGTGAATAGTGTAAAATTCTAAGACGACAGTGCAATGAAAATAGTCGATTTGATTTTATTTTTAATGATGATTTGATATGATTGGTGATAAAAATAGTGAAAGGGATTGAATAGTGTATTTTCTGAAAAATTTCATAAGTAATTGCAAGTTGGGGCAAAAAAGTTTCTCTAGGGAAAAGAAAGTGAAAAATTTTGGTAGGCGATCACAGCTTAAACTTTCTGACACCTGTTGGACAAATGTACTAAACAACTTAGAACACAGAATGGAGTTATACTAGAAATTTCTTTAGATGTATAAGGCTAGTATTTCTTTTCAGAAGTGGCTAATATTTTGCTGGCAATTTTACTAAAAGTTATGAACAATAGACAGAAGTAACCCTTGCTAAAGTTTTATCGTGCAATTTGTTTGTTACAGAGTGACTATCGCTTGAATATGTATAAGAATAGTTAATGCTACATCTTTTACACAAAAAGTACATAATGTTGACAAAATTAGGAAAACAAAGAACCACTGGACGCAATACATATATTCTTTTACTTGGTCTACATGCCCCATCCTGCTTTTTGGAAAAGGGACATGAGGGCATCCGTCTGCTGCTCGTGTCATGTCCATATCTCCTATCCATGCCCTGCTTTGATGGTTTACACAGTTCTATTCTCTGTCTAATGTGTCTGCGGCTCTATGATTGTTTCATTGGATGCACCTTAGCTCATTTTTTTTTTTTTCAGGTTTTGATCCTTTTGCCACTAGCTGGCATTGCACGTCGGGTTGTCAAGAGGTTGATCCAGTTGACTCCATCGAAGCATAAGGTTACCATACTTATCTTATCCTATGCTTCGAGCAGCTAAGAGGGCATAAATGCTAGAGAACTCTCAAGCTAACCTTGAACTTTCTTGTCAAGATTCCATGTGATAGAAATCTTCGTATTTCCCTCACGAGCATCGCGGGTTCTAAATTACCATCGATGCATGTGTGATAATGCACAGTTTTTAGTTTGTAAGATTCTGTGTTATAATGCATACATGATATTTCTTTTTAAGATATGTAGGTGGTGATTCCATTAGAATTATATAATTTGAGTAATATATTAAGTAGATATAATTGGTAGTGGTGGGTCTCACTATAGTAATTTGATTAAGGTGGTAGTGAACAATCATTGATAAGTGATATATTAGGTTTATGTATATGGTTGGGGTTTCGAAATTGGAATTATAGGTTTGAGATCTTATTTTTAGTTGGGAAGCAGAAAGATAAAATGGATAGTTCCATTGAAAAGAGATCAAACCAACATGATTATGGTTTGGATTAGTATTAAATGAGAAAATGGATTTTCGGAAATAAGAACATACAATTTGAGGTTGGAATTATGTACTCCTCTTTGTAAGATAGCCTTTCTGCACCTACATGTTGTGGCTGTTTTTTATTCTGCAAGGGTGCTTTGGTTGCCGCTGCTTTCCCCATTTTCTGCCCAATCATTAACTTCTTCCTCAGATATGTTGTTCAATCACGTTATTGTGTCCATTCATATCCGCTTGCACATGTTTTACTCATTTTTCACTCGATTAAATTTCCCAGGCATAAGCCTGAGGATTATTAGCTGCTATTTTCTTATGGAGTTATCAGTTTGGCTATAATGCATCAGTTGGTGGTAAAATGTTTTTCTGCTTAGAAATATTTTCCATCGCTTTAGGGAGTATTTTTGTTTTGCTGAGGTTATATATTTCTCATTCTGAACAGGCTAATGTGGAAAATTTGGAACGTTTTTATGAAGAGTTTGGTTCTGGCAGAACTGAGGACAAGAATGATGATGATGACGCAGAAATCCCTAAATCCAAAAAGTCAACAAAACCTTCTGACTTCCAAGCATTGCTTGGTAGGGATAATGACAATGATCACTTTATGATAGGTGTAAAGTATACCAACAAGTAAGATTCTTGAAATTTACTTTAGGTTATATGAACTGAATTTTGTTATAGTTTCTTTTTGTTGATTCTGTATATTGTAATATGTGATGTCTTCTACATATTGTGAGCCCATAGACTCCCACACAAACCTACTTTCTTCTTTTCTTTTTTCTTCTGGAAGCACAAGCAGTTCAGTTTTTTACAGATTTGGCTATTGCAGAAGCTTTAATGTTGCATGCTTTGTGTGCTGGTAAATGTCTTAAGCTTATCACATGGTAAAGTGTCACTAAATAAGTTTATATCATTCACTTACGAAAAAGTCCCATGGGTTTGGCTTGGAAGAAACAAAATGTTACCAGCACGTAATGACACTTGTTGGTGATTTTAATGTCTTTCCTCTCTAATACCTTAAGGTCATTAATTAACTAATATTTGTTGTGATAAGGCACTGCATAAGGTGCACCCTTTTTTCCGATTTACCTAGTTTGCAAAAGTTTTGAAATAAAGTAATGTCATGTCATAGTCCCTATTCATGTTGCAACCTGACTAATGTTTATGGTAATGACTAAATCTGCAATTGTTTGGATAATTTTGAGGAGCTAGTGAATCAGATCCTTTACAATATATTTTGAGCAAATTTCCTATCGTTGTTGGATTTGGAAAGTCCATTACTTTCATTTGAAATCTTTAACTCCAATCCTTCCCCAACTATTAGCTCTATGGAACAGTCCATCAAATGAATCCGAACTATAAAAGTCACTAGAACTATTAGCACATTGGGGAATTAAAAGTCATTAGGAACTATTAGCTCCCAATCCTTCCCAACTATCAGTACATTAGGAACTATTAGCTCTGTAGGAACAAATTGTCGCATTTTTTGACTTATAATTGTACTAATTCTTTAACAATTATATATTGCATAACTTTCGGATTAGCGGAAATAACAGTAACTATCCGAACTGTCGCATTTTTTACACTTCACCCTCTAAATATTTTTTTTTTCACTTGGTCATCCAAAATACATGGGTTTTACCCTTTACCATCACCTCCCGCGGGCGACATATTACGCTAAGATTCCGTAATGTGCACGGCAAGTGCTAAAGTTATTTTACTTTGCCATCTAAACTTTGCTTAATTTTGTCAGATTAACAAATGAAATGTTTATGCTTGCATTTTATCTTTTTTGTATTAGTCAACGAAAAAATGAATTTAATTAACATTTGCTTTAAAAACATATATTGTTGGAAAGATTTTTTTTTTAACTTTCGTAGTTGAATTATTTAACCAATTTACTTTTTAATTTAAGTTTAAAATAAAAAAGTTAATTTATTATTTGTCAATTTTGAGGTCAATAAAGTTATAGTTAGGCACCAATGTAAATTTGGGCATATTCGTATTCATTTTCACAAATATTATCTGAAATCAAACAAAATTATAAATAGAAAAGTATTATTTTTATACTTAGTTGTTAACCATTGCTCCATATTTGAATAAAATTTGCTAATGTATAATTATAAATTATATCTTTTCTAGTTTTATTTGAGTTTAAAGTAACTAATTCTTACAAATGTTTTTTGTTATGTTAAGATTTATATTTGTCTATGCCTGTAATTTTAATTCATCTCAAAGCTGATGAATATCAGTTTACGACTTTTTGAGAATATGTTAATTTTAATTTATTTTTATTTTAAATTTAAAAACTTAACAAAGTAAATTAAAGGATAACATTTATAGTTCAACTGGGATGTTTAAAAAGAAAAGAAAAAAATTAATTTTGTTGAAAATACTTTTTCAATTAAGTAAATGATATAAAATTTATTTTTGTGGATTAGTAATCCAAAAAATGAAAAACATATATATTATATTATATTAATTTTTTTGATATGGGTGGCAAAGTGCAAAATCATGTTTTAAGATGGCAAAGTGCAAAAACTTTAGCATGGGTTGCGCACATGACGGAATTTCGACGACGTATTCAGTCGGTGGGAGGGTTTGAATGGTAAAGTATAAAACCCGTGTACTTTGGATGGTAAAATGTAAAGAAAAATTTAAGGGTTAAGTGTAGAAAACACGATGGTCTGGACGGTTTAGTGTTTTTACGCCTTCAAATTATTATGTTTCTTATTTTGTTCATACTTTGTGAATTAGCTGGCTAAATTGTTCAGTAATGCTGTGGAAAAATAATCCAATCGACTGTCAACAACACTGGCTTGTGGGCTGAGGTAATATCTAATAGAGTTTTTTTCTTTTTTTTTTTTGAAGGGGTATAAAGTTGTATGGTGATTTCTATACGTCGGACATGCTTGTTGCTTCTCCTCTGGGCTTAATAACTGTAAGCCTTATTGAATTTTTGATTTTATTGATGGTTAATTTATTAAAATGCACTCAGAGATATACTTAAGTTTTATGTGGTCACATGATAACTCATGCATGTATGTGTTTAAGATGCTTCGTGTGTTTCTATTTTTGTTAGATGTATCTCAAATAAATCTCACATCTTTTAATTTCTTGATTCATTCTAGTCAAATGGTGCCTCCTATTTGTCTATTGTATTTATTTTTAGATAATGTGATTATTTATCCTGCAAGCTAGCAGCCATAGGCATTATTGACTTTAGTTCAATTATTCTGTTGCAGAAAATTGGGGAAGCAGAAGTTGAAAAAGAAAAAGATGTTGATTATCTTTCTTCGATAGAAGTAAGCAGATTACTTTTGGTTTATCCTGGACGTTAATATGTTTTTCAGAATGATTTCCATGACAGTTGTATACTGATTAACGAAAAAAATTTATGTGACAGATCTTAATCATTGACCATGCAGATGTCATGCTAATGCAGGTTTGTAAAATTATCTGTGCAGTTAACGTCTTATGATCGTAGATCATTGCTGTAATACTGATGACTTTATCTTTTTCTCCAACTTTTTCTATGAAATTCTCCAGAATTGGTCCCATGTGAATACAGTTGTTGAACAATTGAATAGACTACCATCTAAGCAACATGGAACTGACATTATGCGCATAAGGCCATGGTATGCTTCTGAGCTGCTCGTTTATTTGTCATATAACTGCCCCTGCCTGCAAACCTTTTTTCTTTTTCTTTCTTTTGTTGAAGGAACAATATCTTGTTTTGGTTAGCCCTTCACCATCCATTGACTGTAATTGAAAACTCATGAGACCCATGTGCTTTGGGGAAACATTGATTGCTTAGATCCAATTTCACTAATTGCATTTATTTCTTGCCAAAATTATAAACAAGTTGATGTGTAGCATTTCAAGTTGTATAACCGTGGGTGTCCTCTTATTAATATCTCTAGCTGCATTTAAATGTTTCTCCATTTTCAGGTATCTAGATGGACAAGCGCGGTTCTATCGGCAAACAATAATTTTAGGTTCTCACATAAATCCAGGTAATACAATTTATAATATTTCTTTTATTATTTGCTAGTGATGTTAAAGAGATGAATCGATGCACCTGTGTGAGTTAAACTGCAAGAAGATAGAACCAGGATAGCTTAGCGGGCCAATAAATTTAATGTTAATCAGTGGCATTCATGTTTGTATCTTGCTGTTCATTTTTCTTCTCTCATATACGTGACTCTTTCTCCATCTCTTCCTTTATTTAGCATTTAGGCAATTTTTTTATTTTTAACATGAGTGGTGCCTTGGTAGATATGCCTCTTTCATCAACTCTATTCACATAATATATAGTGTTAATAACAAAAAAACTACCCCTGCAGTTTAGCTTAATTACAATAAAAACCAGTTATCTTTTAAAATTACAAATAACCCTTGACATTTGTTTTTAGCTTAGAAAATAGCATCCTCAAGAGGCCTCAGGGGGTATTTGTTAGTTAAATACAAACCTTAAGGAGGTATTTGTAATTTTGAAAGATAACTCGTGTTTTGTGTAATTAGGAAAACCTCAGGATTAGTTTTTGTAATTATTGCTAATATTTATTGTATCAGACCTGCGTCTTTCTTACCCCCTTTTGGTTTTTCCTTTTGCAGAACTCAATGCTCTGTTTAATCAGCACTGCCTTAATTACCGAGGAAAGGTACCGTATTTTTATGTTGTGCTACATGCTCTTTCTCTGAAATGGTGAAATGCCTTTTTATCCCCTTGCTTTGGAGTGAAATTAATTTTAGCATATGGTTTTAGATTCAGCAAATAGCTTAGATATAAACTAAATGGTGTTTAGAAAAACATTAATGCAACTGCTACTGATATCTTTTGACTTATAGTTATTGATAATTTTTCCATCTCTTTGTTAATGAAATTGTAGCCATTATCATAAAGTTTGGATTTTGCAGGTTAAATTAGAGTGCAAGTATAAAGGTGTTCTTCCAAAAATATTAATTCAAGTGCGACAGGTGAGTATCTTGTATGATCATCTCCATTAACTATATCAACTAATTGGACTCTTGTAAAAGTGCAATCTCTGAAGCATATGACTTCATCTGTAGATTTGCATGACTTTTAGTTAATTATTTCCCACTACATATATTTATCTATCATATACTTAAGAACTTATATTGACATCCTGATTCCTCAGTTAGGTTCGGGCGAGGGACGATTAATATTTCTAGCTTTCTTTCAAACAAGAAGAGAATTATGATTGTCTTGACTAAGTTTTACTGTTTGTGCTTGACTGACCTTGCAAAGAGTATATTTGTCCTTTCAAATTGACGTTGTTTGACCTTGCATATATGTATGTATGCATGTGTATGTTTGTGCTTGCGCTTGCGTAATACGGTCAATGGTAATCTCTTATCTGCCTCAGTAAAGACTTTACAATGCTTTTTTTTTTTAAAAAAAAAGAAAGAATAAATATATAAATAATTAAAACTGGCCTTTCATTTACTTCTTTCTATTCTTATAATTCACATTATCGATTTTGCAGATTTATGAGCGTTTTGATACAGAATCAATAGCAGAAGCTGATGATGCTCGACTTAAGTATTTTTGTGAGAAGGTTTGTCCAAATGTGACCTTCAGTTATATTCTGTTGAATCTTAAATCCTGTTAAACTGATGAAACCAAGTTTGAAGACTTTCTGCACTAGCCTTATTGATAACATTTAGTTTCTGTTTAGCTTTCATTTCCAAAAAATAATTATGTTACCTGAGTAATTCAATGATGGTTGAACTGAGGTGTAATGTTGACTGTTGACTCTTTGTGAGATTTGTCGATATTATTGCTAAATGAACAGGTGTCACGTGATCAGTTTATTCACTCAAAGAGAGCTTAAATGTTATTAGCTTTATTAAGGAGGATAAACTGATGTGGAATCTTGATTGAGATCTGGCAAGTATTGGCAGGAAACTGCAGTTAGCAAATAGCAAAATAGAGGTTTAACAGAGAGCAAAAACACTTGAAATCAAATTTTGTATGGAAGAGGTGAATTGTCTATAATTGTCCTTAATTATCCATAGAATGGTTGTTTAGAAGCCCTGCTATTTGTGGAACAGAGTCCAACATTTCAACTGGTGGAAGCTGTCTGGTCGCCTTCGCTAATTTTTGTCATATAGCTTGTAAAAATACCTAGTAATTTTTCAAACTTTTAGGAGGGGTTCTCCAGTTATTTTTGCGAAATAGAGTTTTAAAGAAGACCGTTTTCAGCTGTTTCATAACAAATGGACGAGTGGTGGTTGATTCTGTGATTTTTCATGGTTCATTAATTTAGTAGAGCCCTTTTTGAGTTAATCAACCTGAAGAATCACAAATATACTTTGAACCTTTAGATTAGGATAAGCATCTCATCATCATCATCATCATCATCATCAACTACACCTTATCCCACTATGTGGGGTTGGTGGTGTGAAGTTTATAGGGTCAATTAATTGTCTAAAATTAGTTAACACTATAAATTCACACAAAAAGCAAAGTGGCAAAGTTTTACGCCGGATGCCCTTCCTGACGCAACCTTCATGCGAAGGAAAAATGAGATGAAATTCCAAAACCATCATCATCATAGGTTTTTCCACTTGCATGGAAACTATCATGAGACGGCGATGAGTTGAGATAGTTGCTCTAGTCATGTCCTATTGCAAGATTGATATTGTAAAATCAACATGTACATCATGGAACATGACGAAGATTAGGATAAGCATCTCTTATAACAAATTTAGTTGGTTATGTGGTTTTTTTGTTGTTGACTTCCCAAACCTCATTTTTCAAGCATTGGCAATTTGATGGAGATGTGATTTTATATTGCAGGTGTTCCCCAAGATAAAAGATTCTGTTCAGGTAATATGGAGCTCAATGAATACATGGTCATATGCTTTAATTATCATCCACAGGAAATTGACTCTTTCTATGTACTCTTTTCCATGCAGCATGGGGTGATGATATTTGTTAGTTCTTACTTTGAGTTTGTCCGACTCAGGAATTATTTGAAGTCGCAAGCTGCTTCCTTCTGCTTGTTTGGAGAGTAAGAAAGTGTCACTTCTTTGCACTTATTATGAACTTCCTTTGCAGCTTGTCATAAATTGATTCATGCATTTTCTCCTTTGACGGTTCAATTGCTGTCTACACCAGCTTCATTGACAAATCATTCTTTTATTATATAGGTATATCAAACGAAATGATATATCTCATGTGCGGGGTCAGTTTTATAGAGGAGAAAAGAAAATTATGCTGTACACTGAGCGAGCCCATTTCTACTACAGATACAAGGTGGTTCTCTCTTCTATGTTTACGCTATTGTCTGTTGTCTTGTTAGTAGGTTTATGTATTACTTTCATTGTCTTTGTGTTTCTCGCAGTTTAGGTATTAGAAGCTCTTCTATTCATGCATTGAAGTTTGTGAAACCTAAATGAACCATGCACAATTTCCAGATTTAACAAGCTTCAGTAGCAATCATTTCAGACCCTACAGGGTATAATATTGTGAACCTACAGCCAAAATGAAAAAGGAAAACCTGTACAGATTTTTTAGTTGTGTGTGGTGTGGTGTAGTTGTATTTACATGGGGTTTTATACTCCATGCACATCATAATCTAGTCATATTTGCATTTTCTTGCATGAAACTAATCTATGACCTATTTTAGAGTTGAGGGATACCAATGTTTTGAACTGAAAAAGTTGAATCTTGATATCTCACTCCAATAAATTCAGATTGTAAAATTTGCAATATAATATTCTGAAGAGTAGTAGGAATTAATTTTTCCGAGAAAATTTTACTTTATACACCTGGTAGTTTACTTATTTAAAGTTGGACATGTTTTGCTTCCTAGTTTTGCGTTGAGGCATTATTGCGTAGTAAATTTATAATTCCCAAATAAAACTGCCACTGGGCCTTCACATGAGCGCCATGCATTTTCTAATTCAACTATTAGGGTGGAGAATTTTCTCTGTCAGGTTTGTTTCCTTGGTTTCGGAATGAAGCTAATATTTTTGCAGAGAAACCATATTGTTTTTCTAACATAGCATTTTACTTGTGCCTAGCCATCCAAAACCTTGATAACTGGGTGTTTTCAAATCTTTTTTCCTTTCATTCTTGATTATTTTTCTTACTCTGTCGTCCCCTCTTTCAAACAGATTCGTGGTGTACAGAATTTAATAATCTATTCCCTGCCAGAGAGGAAAGAATTTTACCCAGAGGTAAAGCATCTTTTGTTGATCACCACTTTATTTTTTTGTTTTCTCTAACAATTAAAACCAGTTTTTTAATCATTTATAGATATATTTCTTTTTATTCTATTTACTTATTCTGCAGATTGTAAACTTGCTGGAAGAGTCTGATAGCATGAATTGCAGAGTTTTATTTTCTCGTTTGGATCATCTTCGGGTATTACTCTTGTTCTTTATCAACGTCAACATATGTAAAGTAGACCAAGTATCTTTAAAGTCAATGAGTTTTAAAGATAAATTGATTTCCTCGTTCTTCCTACGTTTAGATAATCTTTTCCACTTTATCAACCTTTTCTTCATTTTAGATTTGGGAGACAATCAGTCGTGACATCGACAGATTTTACACTCATTCTTCCATAACCTAATTAGGATGTTTGAAGGCCTATTGATCTAGTTTCAACCTACCTCCAGGCCAATCTTTCTCTATTGTTTCTTTCAATTTTCTTTTATTATTATTTTTATTATTTTGGCTACTGGCTACCTAACTATTTCATTCTTTTTGAAATTACATCTACAATATTATTATTGTCTTTTATGGGATGTTTTTAAATTTAATATAATAGTCACCTAGTATTAATTAATCTTTATTCTTTTTTGGGTGATATTTAGCTTGAGAGAATAGTTGGTTCTACTGCTGCAAAAAGGATGGTCGACTCAGAGAAAGGTGTCTTCGTTTTCGCTTAGATATTTATCGAGATATATAAGTTAAAGAGTGCCAGTAGAAAGGTTCAACTACATGTTAACATGTAAACCTAGAGATCTTGTCTATCATAGCTGTGATTCAAGTGAAAATGGATCGAGCGCTTGAAGATCTCGTGAACCAGAGTTGGGATGCAAGCGAAGATAGATACGATTTTCAAAATCAGCTTACATCTCATTTACAGAATCACAAATGACTTACACAGGGACTTTTCCTCCTGTTTTTGCTGTTTTAGAACTGTGTTTTTCCCTTTATAACCTTCTCTTTAGGAGGCTTCGAACTTTCAACGTGCAGAATATGCACAAAATTTTGGAGTTTTACCTGTTTAGGCATATTTATTTGCAGTAGAGAAGCATCTGTTGCTTGTAATTTTGAGTTATGACTTATTGCGAGATTTTTGCAAGAATCATAAATATATAACTAATTTTACGTTCGTATGCTTGTTTGGTGTTTCCATTGCTCGCCATTGCTCGTCTTTTTTAGGGAGTGTTTGCAAGCTCTAAAAAAAAGTGATTCTCAGCTTCTACCTAGAAAAAAGCTCTATTTTTCAGGTAGAAGTTGAAAATCACTTTTTTGTTAGAGTTCGCAAACACCCCCTTAATCAATTTCGTCTACATGTAGTTACATGAACTCCTTCAGTCCTTTGTAGTTTGTACTTATTTTACGTGTGTTTGCCTGTTTGGTATGCATGGATGTTGTCTATTTCGTACCCAATCTAGATATTGGAGTAGTAGGATTGATAACACTTTGCTTTGACGAGTTATGGTGATACCGATGCTCCAATATTTTCTTCTTCGGATCAATTTAAAAATACGAAAAAAATATTATTATATACCTTATATGGATCTTGGTTAATTTAGTGAGAAGGAAGATTTTGTTCTGGTATTTTGCATTCCTATATTAGATAGGTATTTTTTCCTTCCCCGTTTTTTATTCAAATTTATTTTGCTCTTTTAAATAAATTTTGCAGAACGAACATT
This sequence comes from Rehmannia glutinosa, assembly GCA_016081115.2. NCBI lineage: Eukaryota > Viridiplantae > Streptophyta > Magnoliopsida > Lamiales > Orobanchaceae > Rehmannia > Rehmannia glutinosa. The sequence goes on along the minus strand of JABTTQ020002032.1, from coordinate 194,442 downwards.
AACATAATAAACACCTACACATACCCCCCCTTTTTTTTTTTTTTTTTTTTGAAAAACACCTACACATAAGGGGCATTTGGGGAGGATATTTCTCCAAATGTCTCCATGAAATATTCATTAACCACTGTGAGGGAAATATTTTGATGACATGTCAAATATCCGGAGCAAAGTCTATGCCCGGATATTTGAGTTGCCAAAAACAAAGAACTCATTTGCCTGGGCCGGAGTTAGACCTTTAATATTGGGGGGACTAATTATTTTTGGGGGGCTAAACCAATAAAAATTGAATATTTTAATTCCAAATATTAGTATTTAAATAGAAAATATGTATAGATAATAGAGTTTTTGAAAAAAAATTGGGGGGCCTCCCACAAGGGGACGCCCCTGTCATCTGCAAAGGGCAGGCGTGAAAATCACGCATGAAAGGAGGGGTACACGTTATGTGCACGGCGTGTGGGGTGAGCTGATAGCAAATTAGCAATGCTTAGTATGTTGCAGCAACTTTACGTTGCCTTTTCATTTTCTTTTTTATATATTTAATTTGAAGATAACTTTGGCACTTCATCACTTGGTGATTGGGATTGGTAGACCCCACAAATATGTGGAACAAATGCACCTCTTATTGTGGGTGCCCTAACCCTAACAAACACAAATCAAATATAACGCATCAAAATGTAATGCCTATTATTTCGTCTAAGTGAATGTATTGATTGCAATACCATTATGGATGGCCTGATTAATTGATTATACAAGCAGGTGTAGTTCATCTTACCTTTTCTGTCAAAGTGATTCCAAGAAACATGACTGTGATGACTCTAGATAATGCCAAACAGTTGTAAGATATTCCAAGTGTATGGGGTGGATGATAAATTCACATAGTAAATCATAATTTCGGAAACATTAATGTTTTTGGGGGTGGCAATCCCTGACACGGCACAATAACCCGACCTGAAGTTACTGAGAAAAACAAGAACCCGACCTGATGACCGGAATTGTCAACCCTAATTTTATATCGATTTCAAACTTTCTAGCGTAATGCATGTATCTTAATCGTCTTACATGAGAAGGAGAGAGCCAAATGTAGCCAAGGATGACTTGCCGACTGAAATTGGAAATGATGCCGACAAATCATCCCTGGCTACATTCCACTCTCTGCCTCTTCATGCAAAGATCCTTACATGAAAATCCCATCACATTTTGGTGGTTTGTACTTTGTTATCAAGAAAATTCCATGAGAGCAACTTATATAGAGTTGGACAATATATATATATGAAAAGGGAAAATAAAAAAAATAAAAAGAAGGTTGCAAAATTATGCAACTATGATGGTGGGGAGAGTAAGGTATGAGAGTTGAGAAGCTATTCTCCTTTATCACAAGAAGAAAAATTCTGTTTTGAATATATCTCTTGTATCGTCAACTACAAGTTTTATTTTTCTTTCTTAGCTATCTAACTTTGTGATGAGGTATGAATTATCTAGTGGAACAAATGGGTTATTTTGTGAATAATGTGAAATATCCTTCAAAATTGCAAATATCCCACCCACTAGAGATTTGTATTTACCTAACAAATCTCTCCCTTATGAGGATGCATTGACCGTGCAATTTGCAAGATATAAAACAAATATCAGGGTTATTTGTAATTTTAAAAGATAACTGATTTTTTTTTTTTTGTAATTAGGCTAAACCTCATGGATAATTTTTGGAATTAACCCTATACACTTAGTTGAGCTAAGGATAAGCGAAAATTGGCAAAGAATTCTATAAATGACATTCAAACCATAAGGAGTGCAAACATTAAGTTGCATGAACTTTGCATTTACTCTCAATTGAGGAAGAAGTCCTTTGTGAATCCATCCCTAATCATTTAATTTCAAATTAAAAGTTAGGGATAAAATTCTTGAATATTGATTCACATAATTATATATTAAATTTTCTAATAAGAGGTCAATAATTACTTCTCTTCTTTTTTGACCAACATTTTTAACACGTCATCACCATGGCCTATTTATGTTGGAATCCAAATGCTTTTCCATTATTGGATTAAAGAGGTTTGTGATTGGTTCCAAAGCTTGTACAATTGTTGTGGGAATAGAATCTGAGCAATGGAGTTGATGAGGTCTGACTTTTGAAGTGGATATAGACAATAATACGTACATGTGGTTGGATCCTTAGCTTTGGATCTCACTCTTTGACAATTGACTACTCATTCTAACACGTGTTTTCGTTTATTCCCATTTAATTTTGCATGTGTGATACCAAAACTTTTGATTTTATACTTATATTTTTGACATTCAAGCTAACATTGCTAATGGATACTAAATAGACCACGTGTATCTAGTCCTTACTTTAGCTCTTAGAGGTCCCATGGGTGGAACCAAGTTTCGATGATGGGGCCAAAAGTTAGGAATATCAAATATTTATTTTATATAATAATAAGACTCTAAATATATTTCATATTACATCAAATACTACAAAACGCGACATAATAACAGTGCAATGAGGTTGAATTGGTTAATCGTGACATTCCAAATTATTTAGGGAAAATGACATAAATACCCCATTTTCCATACCCAATCCTTGCACAATGTCCATTTTTCACGATTGATTTTGACAAAAATACCATTTTTTATTTGAATTTGGACAAAAATACTCATTTTCATTGATTTTGACAAAAATACCCATTTTTCATTTGATTTTTTTGCGTTGGTTTCTTTTTTGTTTCTTTGTTGTTTCAAACATGTTTGTTTTTTCTTTGTTTCATACCTGTTTCATTTATGTTTCTTATATGTTTCACTTACCCAACTTTTCATTGCATTCCACAGTGCATGCATGGTGAAAATCTCAGTTGTGGTATGCCACAATGGACAATGAGAAGAAAATAGAGAGTATACCAAGTTTGAAATAACAAGAATACTGATTCTAATGGACTGCACATTCAGCACCCTAAAAGAAATCTTGGAACAACAAATTCAATTCAGAAAATTTGAGCTTACTTGTCCATCATTGGCTACGAGAAATGGACACGACTCCACTATCAGACCAAAAAATACCTTGTATTGACTTCCAACATCGTAGAATTATTGAATGCATCAATTGTAGCAGGAAAAGACCTACTAGTAACAACTTTGCTAGAGTACATAAGATCTTTAGTTCAAGATTAGACATGCAGACATCGAAATGAAGCAAGATCAACATTTACAAGGATGACAAAAAAAAAAGCTGAACAGTATATGGGAAAAAAACTACACTATTTCTCTAAATTTAAAAACAATTTACTACAAACTTTTATCACAAGATCCCCTATTTCACAATTGTTTCTTACATGTTTCATTTATGTTTCTTACATGTTTCAACTGATTACACCATCATTAAAATTTACGTAACAACAATTCTCTAAAATCATTAGGAAGTTGAGGTAGAAACTCAATGTCGTTGTCACCATCATCACCATTTTGCAGCTTCAACTTAGCATGATTGTGAAGCAGATTACTGAGTCTTGTTTGTTCATTCTCTATCTCGAATGATTCGACGTCCATAGCCTTCCCACCAATAAAGTGCTCGGCATAACAAGCAACAAAAAATCCCACATTCACTACAAAAGAAATAGAAAAAGATACACAGTCAGATACATAACACAACAAATCAAAAACAATAAAAAAGAACAAATAAATGGAAATACAGAAACATAAAAGAAACAACTTCGAAACAACATCGAAACAAACGAAAAACTTCAAATCACAAAATAATAAAAGAACACGAAAATTGGGTTTAACCTCTCTGAGTCTTCGCTCGACATTTCATCAAACAAGCGATTCGCGAGCCTCACCCCGTCGGATAAAAACTCGAAATCAACCACAAAATCTTCACCCCAATCCTCGTCGCCCCGTTCGAAACATTCATCATCTTCTTCGACACGACCGCAATTCCTAATCCGTGCTCGATTTTTGATTATTTTTAACATCACAAAAATTACATTCTCCAGCAACACAACTACTGAATTTTCTATTGATGAACTTGTTGCAAGAGATCACAACTATTACCTAATCCAAAATTTCCTCGAATGAACATCAAAAATCAAGAAAAGGCATAAAACGACACTCAATTTCTAAAACTAAAGAAACTTTACAAAAATCTAAAATCAATTCATTTGTCAAAATCCTAAAATTAAATTTCTATCATCTTCCCCTAAATTAGCGGATACCGATGCTTTTTCCCAATCTTCGCTCAAATCAAACGCATGCAAAATCATCTCCCGGAAGAGGCGCGCCGCCACTAACCATGATGGAGCCACCACCACTAGCAACGAACAAGTCGTCAAAATCGCGATAGAATTGAGAGAGATGAGAAGGACTGGTCGTAGCACTAAAATAGTATTCGCCGAAGCGCTTAGGTGTCGACGATGCGATGACGTGGTGCGGCGAAGACATGGCGCTTCTGAAATCAAAACATAAATTGTGGTCGTGTGGTTTTGCTCCTATTTTTTTGTCAAAACCAGAGATTGTCATGACGCCTCATATACATAAACTCACAACAAAACAAATAAAACTAACAATCGAAGTTAGAAAAAAAAAATAAATGGACAAAGGCGATTGAAAAATTAGGTTACCTCCCAAAAAAGCTAGTTTTAACGTTTTTTGATGAAAGGTTAATAACATATCATATATATTTCACGTTGGCTCATCCATAGTCTTGCCCTCTATTTTTCTCATTTCTCACGCCTTTCTAATTTCGGAGGAAAGCGACTTATCCCAAAGGGCCTTGGAGATGACGATCAATGCATTGAAGATGACTTTCTTTGCATAAGAAAAGTAACAGGGTGGGTATATTTGGGAAGTTTAGGACTGGATGGGGTAGATTAGTGATAGGGTAATATTTTTATCTTTTTTTCAAAAAATCAGGGTATTTTGTGTAATTTCCTCAATTATTTAACCAAAGCCGATCCATTTATTATGTGTGTTATGCGGGCTCGTCTCAATTTTGGCATTAACCCGTGATGGAGATAAAAAATTGAAAATTTCTTATTATCTATTAATATTAGTTTATTAGGTTATTTATTATCTTTTAAGAGTTTTTAATTATTAGAAGTTTTATTGTTGTAGGACTTTAGTCCTATAAATATTTGTTTTGTTATTATTTTTAGGGAGGTTGAATAGTATTAATTTTGAGATTTATCTCTTGTTCATTGCAATTCATGTTTCTTCGTGAAGATTCGTAATTGCTTTTGTTCGTTGATCGTTTATTCGTGGCTTCCGTCATAAAAGACTCCTAAACACAAATCATTTCCTAAAATATAAGATAATGTAAAATCCTAAAAGATATATCATATCTCCAATATCTCCATCATTCTCTCCGGGGTCGAGTTAGGAGTTTTATTATGGTAGGACTTTAATCCTATAAATACTTGTTATTTTATTATTTTTAGGGAGGTCGAATATTATTAATTTTTGAGATTATTCTCTTTGTTCATTGCAATTTACATTTGCTTTTGTTCATTGCTCGTTATTCGTGGCTTCCGCCTTTCACCGGTATTCGAGAGACCGATCTACGCTCTCCTCGAACCATGTTGTCTGGACAAGATCCACAACACATGAACGACATCGCATAGATCCGTCAACAGATCGACTTGTTGACACAACGGATAATCACGTTCCGCATCCAAAGAACAGAATTTTTCAACATCGCTCCGCCACTCATGGCCGACCGAGATCGAACGTGTGAGACAGGCAACAGTCGGAACAATCGCGATGGGTGTGGTTTTGATTTTTATCCGTCCTCATATGTTTCATCAAACGAGGAAGATGGTGGATATCTTGGACCACCTATTTTTGATGAGGAAGATGAAGACCCAATTCTAGAGATTGACTATGAAAACTCTCTTCAATTTGAAGAGAATTTTGAATATGATGGCCCTCCAATTTTCGATGAGGAGGAATATGGTGGTTATGATAGCCCGCCAATTTTTTATAAAGAAATTGAGGATGTTGGAGATAAAGAAATTGAGGATGTTGATTCATTGATGGAACATGAATATATTATATTCCTCACCCAGAGATCCAAAATTTTGTCGATGTCTCACTCCTTCCAACCCTATGTATTCCTCATATGGATAAATATTAATCCTAAAGAGGAGATTATTGCCTTCTTTGGTAGAATTGACAAAAAATGATGAGAAGTTTGTTGATGTCAATTGATGGAAGATATATTTTGCGTAGTCAGATATCAACCTGGAATTTTTTAATTCTTGATCCAACTCAAATTCTTGATAATATCCACCTTCTTTTTCCATCTCGTCCTCCTCGTGCTCCTCCATGGTTTGACAATTCTTCTAGTGCCGATCTCCCTCCCGATTCGAGGACGAATCGTTTCGACCCCGGAGAGAATGATGGAAATATTGATAAAGATATGATATACAAGTATTTATTATCTTTTAGGATTTTGCTATATCTTATATTTTAGGAAGTGATTTATGTATTTAGGATTCTTCTACTTTAGTTTATCTTTAATGTTTCCTAGTCAAGTTAGGAGTTTTATCATGGTAGGTGATGACTCAAAAGCTACCTTTAAAACCTTAGGCAAGTGCACCTATCGTTTTATAGTATAGATTGTTGAGTACCGAGTGTCATTCCCATTAAGTACTAATAATTACCGTCTTTTTGTTATTTAATCTAGCAATTTCCGAGTTTTGTTTGTTTAATGAAAATGAAAAATAGAGAATTTTAAAATAATTGCAACTTACAAAAGATCAAATAAAAATAGATTGTAGAATTAAGAAATCAAGAGCTAGAAATGTGTTTGAATGTAAATCCCTCTAGAATGTTTTTGTGATTTAACAAGATAAAAATACAACCATAATCCCTTAAGCAAAAACCAACCTCTTTTAGTAAAATCTCATGTTTCATGGACCGTAGAAATTCCCGAATTAAGTTAAACCTCTATCGAGCGAATAACTTCTAATCTCAAGTTGATTAACTGAAATCTCTTTCTAGTTAAAACCCCAAGACAACATTATAACGATTTGTGAATTCCCATATTAGGTTTGACCCTAATCCAAGATTTATGTCGTCCTATATCTAGGATTGCATGCAACTCTTTTCACTTATATAGGTTCTATTTCACCATGAATCTCTCGATTTCCTGGATGAAAAATAAACTTCAAATCAATATTGCGCATATACCAATTTGAATGAATAAAGCATAATATAAGTGAATCACATAAATCATGAAGATTTTATTAAAAACATACAAACCTTAATCACGATTCATTCTAGAGTTCATTACATTCAAACACTAGAAATTTAGCTACACATGGCTTTGTCAAAAGAGTATACTACACAAGAAGATATGAATAAAATGAACATGGTGTACTTAGCTCTTATTCAAGACCAATACAAGACTTCCTCCTTGGTTGATTGCAATGATGTTGAGCTCCAAGCCTTCTCCTCTATTGCTCTTCAACTTCCAACTCTACCTCTTTTTATCCTCTCAATGTATTTTGCTTTGAAACTTAGAATATACAATGAATATACAATGAATCTCTCTATCAATGAATACTACATGAATTATATCTCTCCAACTCAAACTCTCGCTTTTATAGGCACCATCTTTGTGAAAGAACACATCAATAATGCTAACAAATGCTCCACTTCCATGGTTGTTGGTTGAATCATTGTGTGCACATTCATGGTTGAGTTGGTTAAATCATTGTGTCCACATGACAATTGAGGGAATAATAGAGCTTGGTGCATCAAAATGAGGTGTAAAAGTTGCTCAAAGGTTGTCAAAAAGCGAGAAAGGAAAAGTCTCCATAATTTCCGCCAAAGAAAAACCAAGATCGAAACGACCGTGCTTTAAAAGCACGGCAGGCCGTGTTTTTGAATTTCCCAACACGGCGTGTTTGGTACGTCGGTCGAAAAATTGCTCGTTTTAACTTCTAAAAAGCACGGCCGTGCTTAAAAACACACCCGCCCGTGTTTGAGGGCCCCGAAATGACGCGTTTAGCTTGGGATTTTGAGTGTTTTTGCATCCGAAACCCCGGGTATGTTTTGACATGAAACCATGGCCCAAAATTCACCAAAAACAGCTCCAAATCATCAATCTACACCAATAAAAGTCTTTAAATGTGAACCATGTACAATCAAAAATTTATGAAACTAACAATAAAATAACTCAAATCATACTTAAATATACACATAAAACATGCATAAAAAGACCACTTATCGGATTTTAATCCTATAAATACTTGTTATTTTATTATTTTTAGAGAGGTTGAATATTATTAAATTTGAGATATATCTCTTCTTCAAGCAATACACGTTCTTTTAAGAATTACATTGCTTTGTTCAATACTTCCGTATTCTTGAGAATCAACGGTAGTATTTGTGCTCTTTGTTGTTCTTGTTACGTTTCCGAAATGATTCTCATGAATTGTGCTCTTTGTTGTTCTCCAACTGATGCAGGAGAAGTGTGAACAACTAAACAAACTCACCTATTACGTTGATTCTATAAGAATGTCATAAGAGAGACAAGAATTGAGAGAAAACCCTCATGTTTATTAATATCAAAATTACGATCATGGAGGTTGGCTACGACGAGCCTCCAAAATTTGATGAGGAGATTGGTGGTTATAATGGGCCACCTATCTTTGATACGGAAGGTGATGATACAATTGCAATGGTAGACTACGAAAAACCGCCGAAATTTGTCGAGGATGCTCGTGGTTATGACGGACCACCAATTTTTGCCAATGAAATTGAGAATTGCCATACGCATGAGGTCATGCAACATGATCTTAAGGCGGGAAATTTTTTGTTCACTAGTAAGAAGGAAATATCACCATTTAAGGACATTGATTTTGGACTATCAATTTTCTTCAAGCTTATGGAAAGATTCATTGAGATCGTGGAAATCCCTTATTATATGGCTCTAGGTGTGCTGAAGAGAAACTATGGATCAAAAATGAATTATTTTGTTTTTGATCTAGCTCAAATATATTTTGATATTTGCCTTGTTTTTCCATCTCGTCCTCCACGCGCTCCTCCATGGTTTGACAATTATTCTAGTGATGATCTCCCTTCCGATTTGAGGATGAATCGTTTTTAGATCCCTGGAGAGAATGATGGAGATAATATCTAGTTTTATTATATTTTAGGATTTTAGAATCTCTTATATTTTAGATAGTGATTTGTTAGTATTTTATTTGAGTTTATATTTTAAGTTTCTTAGTCAAGTTTGGAGTTTTATTTTGGTAGGATTTTAATCCTATAAATACTTGCTATTTTATTATTTTTAGGAAGGTTGAATTTTGATATTAATAAAAACGAGGGTTTTCTCTCAATTCTTGTTTCTCTTACGGTATTCTTATAGAATCAATGTACGAGGTGAGCTTTAATCCTTGTTCACGCTTCTGACTGCATCAACCCACTTTACGTGTTAGGTTCGTGTCGTGTTAGAATTTGTCACCTCTAATAAAAAGCATAACTCGTAGCTCATAGCTCATTTAGTCGCTCATTTCCTCATGTCATGAGTTGTTAAATGCGCTAGTCTTTAAGGAGAGTTAGCTTAAGATTAGGTCGATATAGCCTTAATGCATTCCATCTTCTGGTCGGAATGCTCGGCTCAGTAGTTCAATAAGAACAACTATAGTAGACCAATTACTCTATTCCTTCCTATAGTTGGAACAGTAGTGGTTGTTTAACTCGATCGCTTAATATGGGCTCGATCAGATTCAGACAATGATAGAAGAGTTTGTCGTAACTATTTGCAGACCGATTTATTAATGGACTCGACAAAACTTGAACAATTGTATACTCGTTTATTAATAGCCTGTGAACAAGCTCGTGTTGGAAAAATTGTGAAGGAAATTGCACTTTTGGGATGCGATTTTCTTGGGACCTCGATTGTCTAATGACAAAAGTAAAAGTCGATTCTTGTTCTACTCCGTGAGAACATTAAAATCGAACATTTGTTTGTCCAAAATGGTGTTTGGATGAAGGAGAAATTAAAGCTTAAAGATGATGCATTGGAATTAATTTAAAAGAAGAAACCATGTGGGTTTGTCTTCTTTTAAAGGTGGGTTTGTCCCACATGGGAAAACTAAGGCATTTTAGACTAGTATATATAATGCCACCTTTTAGTAAGGTGTAAGATTATATTGCATAGAGGCTCTCTCTACACGCGCGCCCACAGGGGGGTGCAAATCACGGTCCGGTTCGAGCTCCCAACCACTGACTTGTGTGCGAGCGCGACCTACGTACACGAATGTCGGACCAAAATCGAGCCACATAGTCTAGCCTATGTTTTGCTGATTTAATTTATTTTCGAATTTTAAATTCTGTAAATAACAAATTATTATTTTTTGAATTTAAATTCATATTTAACAGCCATATTAATTCATGAATTGAAATTTGTTGTAACAACAAAAGTTATTGTTGTGTAATAGCAAATGTAATTACTGTGTAACAGCAATTTGCTTTAATTTTCAGGTCATGTATCAGCTTATAAAAAGCTGAAATTCCAGCAGTCCAAGAACACACTCTCAACATCTGCACTTTGATATTTCTCTGCATATTGTTCTTACAATTCCTTTGGCCTTCTGGATATTTTGCTGATAATTTCCAGGCGTAAATTGATTTTTTTTACAGAAAGGTAGTTCAGTTTTCCCGTATTATCCTGGGAAACAGACGTCCAGAATAGGGGACGAATCTATTTTAAGGATAGTGTGTCAAACACACGATTCAGGCCATTTGTTTTTATGAGTATTCTATGATTTGTAACTCCATCTGATTCTGTAATTTTTCGGTTCTCGATTTTATAAACTGTACTGCGAAATATTTTTGCAACAACTCGTTTAGTGTTTATTTATAAAATGTTCATGACAAGCTCATGTAGCATTTTTTTGAAGAGTCCACAACAAGCTCGTTAAGGGCTCGGACAATAGTCCCATTGTGATTCAATTAATAATAAAATAATATATATTTTTAATACTTAATTTTCAAATTGAAATTTTATATATAAGTTTTGTTTTAAAGGAAATTTTATATAAATTTAAATATAAAATATTGAGAAATTAAACAAATCTAATTCTAATAGCATTGTATAATATAATGTATAATTCTATATGTGAAATAAAATTTAAGATACAATATTAAAAAGAGGAGGTCTTATGTGAGACCGTCTCATGGATATAAGTTAATGAGACAGATCCTAAACACATACAAAAATATGGATCTTTTTATGGGTATGAGCTTGTGTTGAAATTCTATTTACATATATGATCCGTCTCATTGATTATATTCACGAGACCGTCTCACACAAGTTTTTATGTATTAAAAATTTATCATTAACATATGAATTAAAATTAAATTTGATGACGAACATGTAATGAACAAGACCTCGTCAAAGGTAATTTTGTTTATTTGTTTGTTTATTGTTTATGAATAAAATTATTTATTGTTTACGAACACACAATGAACAAGAACTCGATAAATAATTTTATCAAACGAACATAAACATACTTTTAAAATCTAAATCGACAAGTTTGGCCATGGCCCAGAATAAATACAGTAAAAGTTGAAAATGAAAGCTGGATCTGGAGCCATAAATTGGGCTTATTTGATTGGAAGAGTGAAGCCCACTTAAGTTTTATCAATCTGAAACCAATTGGTTTGGATCTTAAGTTGTTAGCTAGACTCTTCAATGGACCTTCAAAAGAATCAAAACAAATCCAATCTAAAATTGCATATTACGTCAAAATAAAATTAAAAATAAAAATGATATCCATTCACCTGCTATCTTTTTCTCGCCGAAGCTGCCCACGCCAAATTTGAGCCTGAGCCGGCGGCCGATCACCGCCGCCGCCGCCGCAACAAGATCCGCTTCTAATCATCACCTGGTCGCTGTTATACGCAAGCGCAAGTTACGCATTTGTTTGGTGTCCCTCTCGCTGCCTCTTCAGAGCTCGTTGTCTTGTCTTCCCACTGGCCTTCTTTTTCAGCTGGTGAGTCAAAATAAAAGTTTGATATTCGAATTGCAGCCAACGTACTTTTGGAGCGCTGAAAATTGTTTCCGTATTCGTGTTTTAATTACTTTGTAATTTTGTTTTTTGGTCTGGTTAATTATACAATCTTTTTTTAATTCAAATAGATAATTGGTGAAGAAATGTTATTTGTGTATGTCTTGTATGGTTTCATTTGCCTAGTTTGAAATAAAATAAAAGCTGCAAACATTTGATAGTTTGTGTCTGGATAAAAAATGTGAACTCAATTAGCTTCATGAATAAATCTTTGGTTATTGTTATCGTGTTTAAGAGGAAATATATTAGTCATATAGCTCGAAATTGACAGGCAGTTCATGATGTCCTACTATTCTGCTATTGTTATGGAGAAAAAAAAATGGTCTCTATGTCTTTTCATTTTACCGACACAGCGTTATATACCTAAAGCATCAATAGAAGTTGGTCATGGGAGTATAGGTGATATGCTTGCCAATGTTTAATGAAAATGTTCTCGACAAATTACTTCTCCAGAAGACCTTTGAACTCTTGTTTTTCTTCAAAACAACTATGAAAGGCTAAACATTTGTATCCCCATAAATGCAAGGCAACAAAAGAGGAGTTAATATCCCCTTTTTTCTGTTTTAAGGGACAACTTCATCTATGTGAACGGGCATTGTCTCTTTTGTGCTGAAAAATCCAAAGTGGTGCATTGAAAATTTCTCTTGGTTTCAGGTGCAAGGTCATTCACCGAAGGAGTTTGCATCACATTTGAGGCGAGTAAAATTCTTGTGAACATTATCCACTGATTCAATGAGCACATGTTTCCCTTTTCCTGATTAATTGGTAACTGCTACTTCAATGGCTGCTCTTCTCTCTTCCAATCCCAAAGCTTGCATTTCTTCCAGAAATTCCCTCACTTCTCAATCCATTTCCCTTGCTTCCTCGTTCTCTGGCAAACCCTTTGTAGCTCGTGTCCCCCGCTCCGTCTCCTCCCGCTCTTCTCTTCTCCTCCAAACGACGGAGTTTTGTCGTCCGCGACGTAAGTTTTGCTGCTATTACATTTTCTTCTTTGACTTTTCTGATTATTACGGCCAATGTATGTGGTGGGAAAGTGTTTGAATGTTTTCTTATGTTGGCACTAATATTTGACTATGAAGATATTTGGTGTTTCTGCAATTTCCATTAATTCTCGATGTATGTTTTATTTATTTTTCATTTCGCAAATACGGATTAGTTGGATTTGATTTGTTTATTATTCCTTTCTTCAACTGGAGATTGGTAGCATTTTTCTATTTGGGTTTCTGGGTTGCTTTTTTATTCCCCTTATCTCTGTCGAACGTGAATCACAGCTGGTTGACAAGCGATTTTCAGTTCAATATTTCATTAGTTGTTTACAGAATGACTTTTGTTCTGTACAATGTTATCTGTGGATAAAATGGGTAGAGAATTCCATAATCTTTCAAGTGTGGTAAAGCTCGTGTACAGAGTTTGGTTTACTTCAGCTTAAACTTCATAATGTGACCAAATTATTTATTTTTCTAAAAACTTTTGATATAGACAAGAGTTAAAAAAAGATTTGAAGAAGGTACACTACTTTTCTTAGTTAAATTAAGTCAAAGAAAGTTTTTTGTTGAGGTTCTCAAGTTTCCCATTCATATAATACTACATCTAAAGAAAGATTATGTCATGATTAGATATTAGACTAGTTATCAATTAGCATTTTCAGACTGATTGAATTCTGCTTGGTGTCTGTTTTTTTCGTATGTCAATAGTTATTTTGTGACCTGTGTTCTTCTTGTGACTTTTTACATCTTCTGACAGAGTGAACTTCCACTGGTTGGGAAATACAGCTCCAGACTTCACACTCGGAAGCTGATTTTGATCAGGAATTTATTAAGGTAAACTAATGATGAATGGTGTATAATCATTAAGACCTTTGATTTTTTTTTACTTTTTCTGAAAATCAATGCCTTAAAGTTAATTTGGTTGTGTTTTTCTTTTTTTATATTAATAAATATATTTAATCTATTGTTTGTATTGACATCATGCCATGTATGAATGTCCTTGTTCATTGTAGGTGTGTTGGTTGTTTGACTTTCGATTGTAACCTAATTTTAAGGGTCGACATTTACTTTTCTACGGATGGTTTTTTGACATCGAATTATTTTTTCGGCAGGTTAAACTCTCTGAGTACATAGGGAAGAAATATGTTATTCTCGGTAACAAACAGATGCTCTCCACCTCCGCTGCGGCCGCCACTCCCATCCCCTTCCACCACCCCAGTATCCTTTCTATTTCCCGCCCCAAACACATCCATCTTCCTTCCCATTCCGCCGCCAAATCCCCAACCATTTCCATCAAACCTTTGGAAAATGAAATCCCTCCGGTGGTTTCCTCTTCCCCTTCCGAAGAAAAATCTCAAATACAAGAGCTGCTCCTCTACTTGGACTCCCTTGGTGTAGACTCCTTTTACTGCCTCCATTCCCACCCACCCTTGATTTCCACACCCCTTTCCCAAATCAAATCCACCGTAGATTTCCTTTTTTCCCTGGGGGTGACCACGCAAGATCTCCGCCGCATTTTCCCTATGTGCCCGGAGCTGTTGACCTGCTCGACCACCGGGACTGTAATTCCGGCCACCACTTTCCTCCTCCGCGAGGCGCGCGTGAAGGCCGCCGATCTCCGCTACGTAATCCACCGTCGTCCGCGCCTCCTCACCTGCAGCGTCGACCGCCAACTTCGCCCCACTCTCTACTTCCTCCAAGGCACCATTGGCATCGACCACGTCGGCAAGTGGGCTCCTCTCTTATCCTGCTCCGTGGAAGATAAGTTCATTCCCGGATCGTGTACTTGCAAAAACTAGGGTTTCCGTACAGGGACACCATCACGATGTTTAGGAGGTTCCCGGCGTTGTTCTGCTACAGCATTAAGGAAAATTTCGAGCCGAAATTCGATTATTTCGTGGTGGAAATGGGAAGGGAATTGAAGGAATTGGTAGCGTTCCCACAGTATTTCTCGTTTAGCTTAGAGAATAGGATAAAGCCGAGGCACAGAATGTGCGAGGACAAGGGCGTCTGCTTGGCATTGCCGACTATGTTAAAGTTGTCCGAGGCTCGATTTCGGGAGAGGTTGGAGGTGTGTTGTAGTTCGTCTGTGCCGGTGAGAACTTCTCCCTTGTGGTGCACAAATACAAAAACTGATGGTGATAATGTAACATAGATAAAACGGTATTACTTGATAAACTTGCCTCATTTGTTTATATTAATATTAATATATGTATATCTATTTCATTCTACTTGTGAATGATTATGAAGTTTGTTCAACACGCATAGTTAAAATCCGGAAAAGGTGATGTTACTAGGTGTTTTGTGAATAGGTCTCCTTGCCCCTGCCAAACTACCGTAAGTTTCGCATTTTGTGTACTAATAATCTAAGGAAATTTTTTACACGCCTAACTTTAGATATTTTGCGCTTAAACACTTGGAAGCTGGCTTGGACCAATCCTGAATTGTCTTGTGTCAACTTTTAGTTGATTAAAGGGGTAAAGTTCAATGATCATATAGTTCAAATGGGATTTATCATTTCCCAAAATTTAGCGTAACATGGATTCACCGACTATAACATTTTAATCCAACGTTGATCATTTTCTTCATCGGTTTCTTCATTGTTTAATAATTATAAAATATATACTCCTCTCACATTTATTTTTAACTTACAAAAATTGCACTCTCAATAGACCTCAATAGGGGGAGTTTTGTTAGGTTAGCCTAAACATCGAGGGGATATTTATAAATTTGAAATATAAATGATTTTTTTGCAATTAGGCTAAACCTCAACAGTAATTTCTGTAATTATCCTATAATTTCAAACATTATTAAAACTAAGAAATTATCATGAAACAATTTATAAGCTTTGGAACATTAAATTGAAACACAAGTTGGAGTTGTAATCAAGGTTGCATAAATAGCTAAGCGCCAAGCACTAGTGCCTAGAAATACTATTTTCATTTTATTATTTTTACTATTCATATATTTTTGCCCGATTTTTGCCCACCTATACAGGCGCCTATGAGGCTATGACCGATATTTCGCCATCTATACAGGCGCCTATGCCCGATACTTGGCTGATATGATTTCTTCACCGATTTGGACATAATCGCCTCGACCTAAGAGCACTTGACATTTAGGTGGGCCTTAAGATGTTTTTTACAATACTGATTGTAATTCAACTGGTTTACTTGCTTAACGCAATACATATAGAACAAACGCGCCCTAGCTTTACTTGTTGGAAGTTGGCTTCTGTCAGCCACCACACAAACAAATAAGGGTGCAATTGGATATGCTTTCATTTTGAAAATTTGTCTTTTGCTAAAGAAAAGTGGTAAAAAAAAAAATTTGGAAGGAAAAAGATGAATTTTGAGAGTGTGATTGGATGTGAGATGAAAAAGTAATGCTAAAGTTGATTTGATTTAAAAATAGTAAAATAATGATTGGATATAATTGGTGGTTATAAATGTGTGAGTGAGTGAATAGTGAAATTTGTGGGAGAATGTATAATATTGATTAGTTTTTTGTGAAAAAATGTGTAGATTTGATTGATAAGAGAAAAAATGAGAAAAAGTGAAAGTGATATAATAATATATATTCTAAAAATTTCCATAAACAATTGTATGTTTGGTTAAAAAAAATTCTCCAACGGAACGAAAATGAAAATTCTTCCATATTCAATCACAGCCTAACCAATTGGGATTTTGTTGTGTCAAAAAATGAGATTTTGTATTTTAATTGATCGTTCATCTATTATAGTGGTTTCAGTACTGTCGTCTGTCAAATGTATATTATGACAATATCAATGTACAATTATTTTTATTGACACTTTACAATAAGAAAATAAATATTCATTGTAGTAGAGAACCATGCACAAGTTTTCTTCTTTCGTTTCTGCTGTGGGCAAAAACTTATTTCATAATTATTTTTATTATTTATTTAACATATTTATTTAATCACAATTATCACCCAATATTTTTTTGAGGAAAATTATCACCCAATATTTACTATTATTATTAGGCAATATATAAAATCATTTGGCCCACGAAGCCTGGATCCGATCCATGCAGTCACTCTCTCCTACACGACCAACCAATGGGGGAGCGAGAAAACCCTAATAGGATGAGTCGATACACGAAAATGGGATGGTCCGGATAGAAAACCCAAAAAAAAAAAAAATACAAAATATAACTATTTGTTTTTAGAAAACAATTCCCACTAATTAGTAAGTATAAAAATCCACCAGTGCGACCAGCGCAACTCATCAATCCAGGCTTATAAAGGTCCATCCATCTCATTTGTATGTATCCACAATTCAATTTAATACTCTAATTGTTGTCTTTATGCATCGAATTTTCTCTAATTCACGTGCTGACTTGAGTTAGCGTTATAGGGGCCTCATTGGGGCAACTCCAGACCCGTTTAACGTTTGCTGGTGTTGTACGTAAACAAAAAAATTCCAGCTTTAGAGAAGAAGACTTAGACTTTTTTAGAATCCCTGACTTGGAGTGATATGCGAATTTTAACAGCATCACTTTCATAGAATAATAGCATTAGTTGGGCCTAAACTAAAACATATAAAATGGGGAAATTATATGGAATACGCTGTGTTTTGTATACTTACCACACAATACGCTCTTATTACTTTTGTACCTATTTTTTTTTTACGCTCCTGCATATTTTTTATTATTTTTATTTATTTTTTGTTTTTTTTTCTTGTTCCTGCATTGTTTTATATGTTATATAAGTTGTTTCGATATTGTTTAAATTTGTTTCTTTGTTGTTTCTTTGTTGTTCCTATGTCATTTCTTTGTTATTTATATTGCCCCCTGGTTGTTTCTATGTTTTTTATGTTTTCATGCATGCATTGGATCAAAAATTGAATTGTGTTTTTTTATTCATGTTGTTTCTATAATATTTTTAATTTGTTTGGTTTTAATATGTGTTGTTTTATGTGTATATTTCGTGATTTTTCATAAGACTCGAGTATAAAATTGATTATTTAACGGGGCAAAATTTATTTTTTCATTGAAATTTTATTGAAAAAAACATGTTTGAAAAATGTTTGAAACAACATTGAAACAACAGCGTAGAAAAATCCAAAAATTTTGGCATCTGGAAAATGATGTGCAATAATCTAAAAAAAAATTTTCAGAATAAAATAAGCATTGTGTTTTCAGATCAAGTTGCTTGCGACCTTGTTTTTCTCCTTCTTTCTTCTTCTATTTGTTGCATTTTTGTCACTTCTTCTTCTTCGTGATCTGCAATTTGATTCTTTTTCCTTTGTGGTCGAACAGATGTTTTCTCCTTGTTCTTCTCCTTCGCACAATGTTTGCGCACTGATTTTGCCTGCTGCGTTTTGAATCTGTAGTAGGTGCTCTGTTTTTTGGTGGTAGTTTATCTACAACGATTGTGGGAAAGAGAGATGTTGGAGCGTATTTTCTCGTAATGTGAGACCGCATCGTATTATAAGGTAATGCTTATTAAATGCAAGTATTTTATAGGGTTTGATACTAAATAGGTGGGTATTTTTTTGTCAATTTCCCCATATAAAATCCCCACTCCCCAGCCCTTAATAAATCTTTTGACGAATTACCATCTTATTCTTGTAATGGCCAATCTAATCCTCTTTGTTCAGCCGAACCCATCATAATAAGAGAGGCAACTAATAAATCAAGGGTTGCACTATTGACACCCCCAAATTTGTTAAGTACACCCTCTTCATATAATTTCCAAAATGTCATTAGTTTAAAAGACTATGATATCCTTACTTAAATAAATAAGTTCTAATACACTTCATCTTCCTCACACTTACCCACATTCTTGTAAACAACTGAATTTTTTTTGTAAACACTAGATTTTCAAACACTCACATTGTTGCAAATATGGACAACAAAAATTAATTTTGTCGAATAATATATATCCTTAATTTGCAACTTAAAAGTGTGTTATTTTTCCATTTTTACAACTGAAAATTTACTGTTGAATAATAAAAGTGCGATACTTGGCACGATCGCAATGCAGTTAAAACTTTTCTCGTGTCATCGTGCCAAGTGGCACGATGGCACGATCGTAATTATTTTTCGATCGTGCCACTTGGTACGATGGCACGATTGTAGTTACTTTTCAATCGTGCCTTATGGCACGATCGAGTATACCATCGTGCCATCCATCGTCTTCTTCCCCAAACTTAGACAAAAACCAGAAAAAAATTATGTAACTCTAGAATTCAAACAAATACAATTACCCAACACTTATACCCAACAATTACCCAAACTAATTCAACTATAAGTGCGAAATTAAAGTAAAATATTAAATTCAAAATTAAAATAAATTAAAAAATGTGTAATCCAAAAGATATTACATCTTTTTTCGTTCTTTAACAAAAAGATTGGTGGAATTTCTTCAAATCGCCGTCATTGCGCTTTGGGTTTATCATTTGAGTATATTTGGGGGAAATAAGTGCAAGGGTAAAATTGGAAAAAATGAGGGATGTATTTAACCATTGTGCCATATTTGAAAAAGTGGGAGATTGTGTCTTAGAAGGTGAGTTTCTTTCATCAAAAAGTGGGTGCCAATAACCCCACCCATAAATCAATTAATATTTAAATATACTGAAAAACATGGAATAAACTCGTAAATATAAGGAACTCTGAAGGGCGTACCAGTCATTCTAATTCCATCTTCGATAACGTAGAAACCCTAAATCCCCTGTTGGCCCTTTTACACACAGAGCAAGCAGTAGCAGCTTCCTTCCTCAAAGTAATTAGACACGACCAATCAAATATCACCGAGAAATGGGTGTGTTTACCTTTGTGTGCAGAGGATCCGGCGACGACTGGACGGCCAAGCAGCTCAATGGCGAGCTCGAGGCTTCAGCCAGCTCCACTTTCGAACTCCAGCGTAAGCTCGTTCAAGCCGCTCTCTCTGCCGATTCTTCCGGCGGCGTTCAGTCTTCCTTCTCCTTCGTCACTCCTTCGTCCGGCGTTTTTCAGGTTTTTGTTTACGTGACTTGCAGTTTTGTTTTGGCAATATATAATCTTCGCTATGATTGATAATTCATTTTACATTATATTTTTAAATTTCCGGTGATTGAAATTTGTGGTGAATTCATGGCTTGGTTATTATAGGTAACAATTAACGCTCTGCAGTTATTATTTTGTTTGCACCATTTGCCTTGCAAAGTTGTACTTGTACCTTTCTTTGTCGTGGACGTGTTTTTACATGATCTTCCTTTTGCTTGTTGAAGAAAAATGAGGACCTATGTATATTCTGTTCTGTTTGCCATGTGTATGAGTTTACTTTTAATAATTGATTAATTTCTAATCCTAAATTCTCAAAGTAATGTTGTATAGAATATTGAGATTTTTTCATCATTCAGCTACCACAGGTGTGTTTTAGCATTAACTCGCTAGCTTATGAATAAATTAATAATGCAGGTGATTATTGGTGGTGGAGGCGGTGGTGGTGCCTTTATCGGAGGAGGTGGAGCTGCTGCACCAGCAGCTTCTGGTGGTGGTGTGGCTGCTGAAGCACCTCCAGCTGAGGAGAAGAAGGAAGAGAAGGAGGAGAGTGACGATGACATGGGATTCTCACTTTTTGATTAGGTTTATCATTTATCCTGTTCTACATTAAATTATTAATATTATTCCTTAGTTCTTATTGTTGCTACCTTGGTAAAACTCAAGTTTTGATATTACTGGATTGTGAGTTTTGAGTTTGATGATCCAATGAACTGCCTTTGACTTTACTGGTATTTCTAGTATTTTTATATCTATTTTAAAATTTGTATAGGCTTTCAGAATTTTTGTTCTTAGAGAATTGAAGTGCGGAAAAATCACTAGAACCATACTAGTCTGGAATAATGTTGAACTGGGAAAATTTGTGATTACTACTCTAGGTTTGATTGAGGATTTTGTGATTGGGAATGCATTATCTCGTGCACTATAGTTTAGACAATACAGATGGAGTACAGACACAATTTAGTAATACTATGTGAATACTGGGATGGATTGATTGATTATATGGGTCACTTGGGATGCGATGAACGGTAAATGTATTCTAGGTA
Organism: Rehmannia glutinosa; assembly: GCA_016081115.2. Classification (NCBI taxonomy): domain Eukaryota; kingdom Viridiplantae; phylum Streptophyta; class Magnoliopsida; order Lamiales; family Orobanchaceae; genus Rehmannia; species Rehmannia glutinosa. The sequence continues at coordinate 173,335 of JABTTQ020002032.1, read as the reverse complement.
GAAATCTATTGCTTGATAGTCGAATGGAACATGTAGGGATTCAAGGATAAAATTTTAGTCCGAAGGTAGCCGAAGTATTTACTGGTTCTCCAGGAAAAGATGTTGGTCTAGCAGAAACCACTAGAGGCTTCAATTGATGCTTTCCGGAGTATTAGATGGTAGGTGATAATATAATTTTTATGAGTAATGCAGTAATGCAATAGCTGCGAAACACGGTAAAGCTGTCCACTTTGTGAAATCAGGGTTAAACATGAGAGTATAGTATAATAGATTATTTAGACCCCCTTTATTGAACATATCATACAGTAACAATCATTTCACATCTAATTGAGCAAATATTTACTCTATAATGCTAGCCAAATATAATTTTTAACATTTTTATGGGTTGAGAGTCCTCGGCAAACATATGAATGTATATTGTATAGTGGTCTCATCATATGAGTTAGTCCCAGCATAGTAATAAATTCGGATTTTGAAAGTAAGTTCTTAAAATCGTATTATTCAAGATAGTTTAATGAAAATTTGATAAAATTCTGTTTGCACACCATCTATTTTCTTTTTTATATTTGCGACTAGTTTGGGTATATATTGATATTCAATAATAATTATATGAGAGATAAATGCACTAATACATATATTTGAATTTTCTTCAGTAAATTTTGTACTTTCTACTGAATTTATATATGTATAGAGAAAGTGTAAAAGCATGTATAATGCATTCATATAATTTAGAAGATTTTTTCTCATTTCTATTTATTAATATTTCTACTTAAGAATCTATCGAGCAAAACCTCATCCGTTATTTCTCAGTACTCGTGATCTCTTGCCATGGCCCATGAGAGACTAGTACAATATAACCTCGATAATTTAATACTCGATTAATTAATAACATCGTTTAAATAATACTTTTGGTCGGTCCTGACATAGGGACAACAAACAAAATTAATAATTCGCTAATTTAATATCTCGCTACATTAATAAATATTGGGAGTCCCAAGGCTAATTTATAGAGGTTTAATTGTTTTATCAATTAAAAGACACATCAGTAGCAAAACTTTAATATTATTTAGGGATGACAATGAGTAGGGTTCGTATAGGATTCTATAACCTCCATCCCCATCCCCATCCCCATCGGGTATTTAATTTTCATACCCGTACCCATACCCATCGGGTATTCAATTTTATACCCATTCCCATACCCATCGGAGGATCGGGTATTCATACCCTACTCATACCTTATTACCACTTAAAATTGTATTTTCTCAAATTTGAGTTATTTCAATAAAACTATGGATATTTATTAAATTATTAAGAGAAAAAAAAAAAAAAGATAAGGATTAGCAAACTAAATATTATAGAAAAATAATAAAATATTAGAAAAGACAACACACGTGTGTTAGTGGATTTTGATTGTAATTTGGGAAAAGAAGTTTATTTTTAATCATTAATAATTAAATACATATAAATAAATAAATATATATATATATATATATATAAATATATATGTATATATTATATAATATTATTTAATCGGGTACCGGGTAGGGTATGGGTAGAATGTACCTAGACCCACCTCCATACCCATACCCGAAAATACCCATACCCATGTACTCATTTATTTTATCGGGTACAAAAATACCCTCCATACCCTAATCCGTTAGGGTCGGGTATCAGATCCTCCATCTGGTTCGGAGGAAATTGCCATCCCTAATATTATCCCAACTTTGAGGTATCATTATCAACTTATCTATCATGAGTGTGTACAAATACTATGTATGGATATTGATTCGTCCAGAAATAACGTCATTTAGAAATCCTCAATTTTAAAATCTGCAACTTATTTTGCCCGGCAAAAACCTCCACTTATGTTAAAAAACACATGGTTGGGATGTTGCGGTTTGGCCCGACAAAAACATCCAATGCTTAAGTTAAATGTTTTAAAAACTGGAACGATGAACAAACTGGTATTACTATCTGTGCACGGTTCAACTGGTTGGATTGGTTCAACCAATGCTCTATATGGTCTAATAAATATTAGTTATATTTTTTATTAGATTGTATGAAATAATATTAGGGAAAATTTGAAAAATACCACTTAGAGGCAAAAATGTGAAAATATCACACCCTAAATGCTAAATCCTTGCAAATATACCACCCTAAGGACAATTATACCCTTTAACCTTTTTGCACCCTCCAAGTAAAGGAAAAACAGAAAGAGAAACAAAAAGAGAGGTAAAGACGACAAGAAGATGAAATTCTGACAAACTCCTGATCGTAAAACTTGTCGCCTTTGTTGGGACAACAAACTCCGGCTCGACTTGAAATTGGGGTGAAGTTTTTAGTAGAGGAGAAGATAACAATGATTGATTCAACAATAGCCCTACCACCACTTTTAGCCTTTAGCAAAAAAGCAAAAGCAAAATCTAAGCTCGATTAGAACTCGAACCGAGACCCTGAAACCTCAAAGCCTTAAAATTATAACTTGTTTTCCTAATTTTCTAGCATCAAATGTGTGAGGATAATCCTACAAATCTGGCCTTCAAATCATTTAATCCCATTCATTATTCAGCATATCAATATAAGATGTACTTAGATTAGATAGGCTCTCAAAATCCTCACCACAAGTCTGCAACAGAAATAATGTATGAAGAGAATGCCAAAGGTACTAGTCGACCTTAGCCTTTTCAGTTGGAAAAGGAACTAACTGTAATGAGAACCACACACAAAAGAGTTGCAAATTTAATAGCCAATTTGTCCGAGGGGTAGTAGGGTTAGTTACGTTCTAATAGGTTTGTAAAATCCTCGTATACGGTAACAAATTTCAGGTTCCACTTTTTGTTTCCACTCTCTGTTCCGCTGCATTGGATGATAGACACGTGTTAACAGTGAAATATGAGTTGTTGATGTTTTAGATGTATATACACATGTCCATCATCCAATGGAGTGGAACAAGAAATCTGACTCCCTCGTATACATTTTAAATTCTTAAATAGGGCATGAATTTTAGTCATAGATAAGACCAAGCCATTATGCAATATGATTTTGAAATGTCTGGTGATAATTGATTTGGTCCCCTATGTGACTGGTGGAAGCAGGAAAAGGCTTTAGGAATTAATGGCCGTGTTTTCTCTTGTTGCCGTATCTATCTCCTTAGGTTCAAGTCATCTATTCATGCTTTTAACCTTTCTCTGAAACTGATAAGGACTAGAGTAGGCCGTGCTAGATAACGAGGCCGAGATTGGCATACTGAATTTTTTAATTACACTTTTTGTAGTAACCCTTATGTATTATGTTACTGATTGAAACAAGTAGCTAGGAAGATGATCTAGCATCGTGTCACGAGTTAAAATATAGGACAAGAGAATTAATCGTTCTTTAGACAAAGTATAGGATATAATTTGATTCTTCATTAATACAAGATGCCAGAAGAAGAATTCAATTATTGAAGCTAAATGATCCTGCCCTGGTTATGACTTCAACAACGTAACTTCCCTAATAAGAAAGCAGAAATCAGATGAGCCCTTATGTGCTCTTAAATAATCAAGGATATTTATAGTTTTTAGGCACAAGGCATATTGGATTTTTCTTATGCATAGTAATTCCAGGCAAAACTTCAGTATCAATGTCTTCTTTCTTCATCCCAGAAGGCAATTCCCAGTCGAACGAGTAAAGGAGATTGGCAAGTGCAATCTCCACCGTTGCAAGTCCCATCGAGATTCCAGGGCACCCCCTTCGGCCCGCCCCAAATGGAATCACCTGAAAATCTTGTCCTATGATATCAACATTAGTATTCAAGAATCTCTCTGGTTGAAATTGCCTCGGGTTTTCCCAGTACTGGGATCTCTTGCAATGGCCCATGCGTTTACGTACACTAATGTTTTAGATGGAATAGTATAGCCATTTAAATTGCAGTTTTCTAGTGTTTCTCTAGGAATTAGAAGTGGAGCTGGTGGGTACAATCTTAAGGTCTCCTTAATTACTGCTTTTAGATAGGGAAGTTTTGGCAGATCATCTTCATTTACTTGACCTTTTTCTCCAATCAAATCTCTGATCTCCTTTTGTAATTTCTTCATTGATGTTGGATGTTTCATAAGGGCAGTCATGGTCCAAATTATTGTTGCTGCACTCGTGTCCGTTCCAGCGATGAATATATCCTGTTCAGACACAGAAATATTAAAATCCGAGAAAAATGAGTCATGATGGCAAAGACAAATTCAAGAACTGATAGGGACAGTAACAAAAACTACACTGTGGTTTAAGTCAATTATAAAATAAATATTCCCCTCAAAAAAAAATTATAAAATAAATAAAAAAAAAATTCTAGCTATATTTTAAAATTACAATTACTCCCTTAAGATATTACAACTTAGAAGTACCCTCTTGGGTCTTGAGGTTTGTGTTTCTTTTTACGAAGTACCCAGCAATAGGTGCAATTTGTAAAACAAATACATGATCAAGGGGGTATTTGTAAATTTAAAAGATAACTTGAATTTTTTGTAATAAGACCTCGTGAATAGTATTAAGGGCTTCAGGTTGATTACAAAAATCCCCAGAGGTCTTTTGAAAATTACGAAAACCCCATTGAAGTTTGATTATGTCGTACACCTCCTTAAATTTAAGATAGAATCAAACCTCAATTTTTTTTTTTTTTTTTTTTTGTAATTCTCAGAAAATCTCTGGGTTTTTCGTAATTAGTGCAAACTTCAGGTAGTTTTCTAATTATCCCTAGATCAATGTAAGAAGTTGCTGGCAGGAGTTTAGACTTGAAAGAATTAAAAGATGATTTGCTCACCATGAGTATTGCTTTTACATGGTCCCAAGTCAAATCAATCGAACACGACTTTTCTTCTTTTAGCTGGATCAAAAGATCAAGAATATTCGGATTCTCTGATTTTGGCCAACTTGGATCCAAATGCTCATCAATAAGCTCCTGATAAAATTCATCCAAGTCCTTGCAAACCTTATCAAGTCGACCAATCATACCAGACAATCTATCCACCCAACTGAACGAAGGTAAATAATCCGAAAAAAAGAATCCACCCAACATGGCCTGAGATTCAATAATAAGCTCATCAAACCTCCGTTTATCCAATCCTTCTTCATCAAACATCTTGCCAAACGCAACCCTACAGATCAACGTGCTCGTTAGAGACAACATCGTCGCGCTTAAGTTAGTAGCTTGACCTGAACTCGACCTGACAGACAAGCTTCTGATCATACGAAACACTTGTTCTTCGCGAATAGGCCTAAATGATTGGACGTGTTTGTTGCTCATTAGATGAAGAACACAAATCTTTCTCAATTCTCTCCAAGATTCACTATAAGGCACGAAGGCTACGTCCGAACGGTTGTAGGATAACTTATCCTGTCCTAGAACCCCCGGCCTGCTGCTAAATACGAGGTCGTGTGTTTTTAGTACTTCTTTCGCCATTTTTGGCGAAGAAATGACAAGTAGTGGGACCGAACCGAGTTTCATGGACATGAGAGGGCCATATTTCTTTGAAAGTTGCCATAGATAGATATGAGGGGTAGAAGTGTCAAATTGGTGCAGGTTTCCGATGAAGGGGAGGCCTGGAGGACCTGGTGGATGTAGTGATTTTTGCTGTCTTTTTTGTTTGTGGAAGATGAAAAGAATTACAAGAGGCAAGATTATTGATAGTAGAAGTTGGATCATTTTGGATTGTGTTTGTTGTTTCCTAGCTTGTATGGTTTGCTGAGTATTTAAAGAACTTAGAACAGAGTTTAAAGGGATAATTACCAAAAGTACCCTAAGGTTTTACTTAATTACAAAAAAACTGAGTTAACTTTCAAAATTACAACAAAACACCCTCGTATTTGATTATGTCTTAATTTTAAGGAGAGAGAGAGATAACTGTAGTATTTTCACTAATATCATGCGTATTTGAAATGTCGTTTGCTTATGAATGGGGAAAATGTAAGACATAATCCTCAATGTTTTTTGCAATTTTCAAAAATCTCTTGTTTTGTTTTGTAATTAATTATTCCAAATTTCATTTTTTTTTTGTTTTTGTAATTATCTCTAGTTTAAATTGAAACTATTTCAAGGCTCGAGATGTTTTGTACGGAACGAGGCCGGATGAATCGAAGGTCGGGGTGGGGTGGGTGGGGATCATATTTGTGTTTTTTATAATTTAAATGTTATTTTAATTCTCGATTTATGTATTTAAAAAAATTCTATATTGTTATTTATGTATTACATTTGTCACCACTTTTTGAAATAGAGTCACATCCAATGGGGTACAACCCATATATTCGAAGCTTTGGCTCATCAAAAGCTATGATCCGAAGTACGAACAACTAAAAACCATAAATACAACGGAAGTCTATGAATTCATAACATACAATTAAAATAGAGTTGTCACATATCATTACCAATTAAAATAATTATATTGTTCAAACAGACATATAAGTCATTCAAGAGGAAAACTGGTAGGTTGAGTCAATCCTAATCCGAAAGTCTTCGTGAGGTCTCATTAATCTCAAAATATTCAGTCTTTGAAAAGTTTATAAAATTATGGGGTGAGCTAAACCAGCTCAGTGAGTTCGGATAGAGGAGTACAATATTTGTTTAATTGAAAGCTGAAATATTTTGCTTGAGCAAAGTACTTGGTGTGCATAATATTCATTTACCGCAATGATAATGAACATATTGCAATTTAATAATGATTAATGCTAAGAATGGAACGGAACACATTATGCAACATTTAATTAAGTAAATGTTTTTCTTTTCAAACAGCTAATAGATATCGCAATTTTCTAAAACCAATGGTAGATATCTTAAGGGGTGTTCGTAATATCTTAAGGGGTACTTGTAATTTGAAAAATAAGTGGATTTTTTGTAATTAGTCTAAACATTAGAGGTAGCTTTTGTAATTTATCCAAAAAAAAAAAAAAAGAGAGAGAGCATATTTTAGGAAGTAGCCTTAAATTATAAGTTGTTTTCCAAATTTTCTAGCATCAAATGTGGGAGGATAATCCTACAAATCTCCTAATAGATGAGTCAGGTTGGCCAAATCCTTACCACACAACAAAAATAACGCATGAAGAGAATGCCAAAGGTGCTAGTCGACCTTAAGCCTTTTCAATTGGAAAAGGAACCAACAGTACTGAGAACCACACACAAAAGAGTTGCAACATTAATAGCCAATTTGTCCCAGGGGTAGTAGGGTTAGTTACGTTCTAATTGGTTTGTAGAATCCTCGTATACATATTTAATTTCTTAAATTGGGCATGGATTTTAGTCATAGGTAAGACCAAACTACTATAGTAGGCCGTGCTGGTGAGTCACAAAAATAACGAACTGTTCTCTCTCCTCGAGATGAATGTTCCCGATCTGAAGGTTAAGAAGATGATTAGTCTAAGTCAATGACCAGCCATCGTGGCAGATGAAGAGGTCGGGATTATATTGGCATTAATTGTTAGATGGGTTAGGTGAACAGGCTATCTTGAGGACCACAGTTAATGCCAAAGTAAACTAGTGTGGGCTACATTGAGAAAGTGTTATGTCTTATTTAAGTTCGGGACTTGGATATGAAATCATAACGCGAACTCAAGCTCAGATGGATAAGGCTAACTTATTAATTATGTTATGGAAACCCTAGGTTCCCTAAGAAATCCCGGATTTCTTGAAAATCTTAATTCTAAAACAACTATATAATCCATTTCATACATGTTTAAGGTTAGACTTTCAATGCTTGTTGCATTATATTATTCTCATATATTTCTTCCTTTGAATTAGTTAGGGGTGACAATTCGAGTCGTGTTCGGCTTCACGGGTCGTGTTGAGATACTATAATTACACAAATTTGGCCAACCTGAACACGACCCATTTAATTATTTGGGTTAGATGGGTCAACCTGAACACGACCTATTTAATACACGGATAACCCGAACACGACCCAAATGACCCGAAATGACCTGTATATTTTTCAACCTTGAATAAACCATCTATATATTATGATAAAATGGGGATTTTAGGCTATTTATATATAGAATATTAAAAACAAAATGAATTACAATCAAAATATGTAAATCATAATTTGGCTTGATATACGGGTTATCGGATTAGGCATCTTAATTTGGCTTGATATACGGGTTATCAGGTTAGGCATCCAAGATCATGGATAAACTCCTAATAAATTGCACTCCTACAATATGTTTAACATATAAATAAAAAACATAATTAAGGTTCAAGAGAAAACACAAACTTATGATGCAAATATTAATGAAAAGATAATTAATTAACTCATCACCAGTAGAATTTATTAGAATTTTTTTCTTTAAGTGCGGGTTAAACGGGTTAAGTGGGTCATTTCGGGTCAACCCGAAACTAACCCATTTATTATTCGGGTTAAATGGGTCTGACATGATCATGACCCGAATAATAAATGGGTTGACCCTAACCCGCTTATATCGTGCTAGGTTCAGGTCGTGTTTTCGTGTCGTGTCAGAGATTGCCACCCCTAGAATTAGTCCTCCTTTGAGCGTCGGAAAGGGTACGTCGGAAAAGCCCTATGACCCCCCTTCTAACGGTGATTTTGCAGGCTTTGGAGCGGAGCAACTATCGATATTCGGGGGCGTAAGAAACTATCTTATTCTTTACAAGATCATCTCTACAATATAGATTGTTGGTATAGTCTTGTACCAAACAACGTTATCCATTGGAAAGAATAGGATAGTAAAAGTTCTGTTCACCATTGTATCCTATAACTTTGAGTCAGGGTTAATTTGATTCAGATAATATATGGATATATAATTTGATTCATCATTAATTAATACAAGATACCAGAAGAGGAAATTTCAATTATTGATGCCAAATGATCGTTAAACAGATACAAATTCGATATAAACAGAAATCAAATTTACTCATGTACTAACAGTACTATAACAAATCAAGGATGTTTATAGTTTCCAGGCACAAGACAAAGTGGAATTTTCTTATGCATAGTAAGTCCAGGCAGAACCTCAGTATCAATATCTTCTTTCTTCATCCCAGAAGGCAATTCCCAGTCGAACGAGTAAAGAAGATTGGCGAGAGCAATCTCCACCGTCGCAAGTCCCATCGAGATTCCAGGGCACCCCCTTCGGCCCGCCCCAAACGGAATCACCTGGAAATCTTGTCCTATGATGTCAACATTAGTATTCAAGAATCTCTCTGGCTGAAATTCGTCCGGGTTTTCCCAGTACTCGGGATCTCTTGCAATGGCCCACGCGTTTATGTACACTAAAGTTTTAGGTGGAATAGTATAGCCATTTAAGTTGCACATTTCTAGTGTTTCTCTAGGCAATAGGAGTGGAGTTGGTGGGTATAATCTAAAGGTCTCCTTAATTACTGCTTTTAGATAGGTAAGTTTTGGCAGATCATCTTCATTTACTTGACCTTTTTCTCCAATCAATTCTCTGATCTCATTTTGTAACTTCTTCATTGATGTTGGATGTTTCATAAGGGCAGTCATGGTCCAAATTATTGTTGCTGCACCTGTGTCCGTTCCAGCGATGAATATATCCTGTTCAGAAAACATAAATTATTATGTATGGTTATGTTTTCAAACCCAATTTTTCATTTTCCAACTATTCCGAAAAATGGATTTATGATTGTTTAGGGAAGTTCTTAATCGAAATGAACTCATTTTTTTTGTAATTATTCCTAAATTAATATAAGAAGTGGCTGGCAGGAGTTTAGACATGAAAGAATTAGAAGATGATTTGCTCACCATGAGTATTGCTTTTACATGATCCCAAGTCAAATCAATCGAGCACGACTTTTCTTCTTTTAGCTGGATCAAAAGATCAAGTATATTCGGATTCACTGATTTTGGCCTACTTGGATCCAAATGCTCATCAATAAGCTCCTGATAGAGCTCATCCAACTCCTTGCAAACCTTATCAAGTCGACCAATCATACCAGACAATCTATCCACCCAACTGAACGAAGGTAAATAATCGGTAAAAAAGAATCCACCCTGCATGGCCTGAGATTCAATCATAAGCTCATCAAACCTCCGTTTATCCAATCCTTCTTCATCAAACATCTTGCCAAACGCAACCCTACAGATAAACGTGCTCGTTAGAGACAACATCGTCGCGCTCAAGTTAGTAGCTTGACCTGAACTCGCCCTGACAGACAAGCTTCTGATCATACGGAACACTTCTTCTTCGCGAATAGGCCTAAAGGATTGGACTTGTTTGTTGCTCAATAGATGAAGAACACAAATCTTTCTCAATTCTCTCCAAGATTCACTATAAGGCGCGAAGGCTACATCCGACCGGTTGTAGGATAACTTATCCTGTCCTAGAACCCTCGGCCTGCTGCTAAATACGAGGTCGTGTGTTTTTAGTACTTCTTTTGCCATTTTTGGCGAAGAAACGATGAGTACTGGGACCGAACCGAGTCTCATGAACATGAGAGGGCCATATTTCTTTGAAAGCTGCCATAGATAGATGTGAGGGGCAGAAGTGTCAAATTGGTGAAGGTTTCCAATGAAGGGGAGGCCTGGAGGACCTGGTGGATGTAGTGATTTTTGCTGTCTTTTTTGTTTGTGGAAGATGAAAAGAATTACAAGAGGCAATATTATTGATAGGAGAAGTAAGATGATCATTTTAGCTTGTATATATTTGCTATTTTTTCAGTGCTGGATGCTGATTTATGTGTACTTTTGCTGAGTATTTAAAGAATTCAGAAACAAAGTTTATAAGAAAATCCCAAGGTTTGGGCTAATTATAAAAAAAATCCATAGATGTTTCAAAGTTACAAAAAGCTTCCTCAAGTTTCATTTTGTCTTAAATTTAAATGGGTAACTGTAATATTTCTATAAATATCGGGGGGGTTTCGAAATATTTTCTGCTTATGAAGAGGGAAAATGTAAGACGGAATCAAACATCAAGGCTTTTTTTGTAATTTTCAAAACCTTTGGGCTGCTTTTGGATGGAAGAATTTGGATCTGGGGAGGATATTTCAAATGACTCCAGAAATAGCTTCCAATGATTAGAAATCCATTGTAGAATGACTTCATCTAAACAATCTCAATGGATTTATTATTATAGATTTGAAATTCTCAACTCCAAATTCATCGATCCGAATGGAGCTTTGGAAGTTTTTGTTATTTGCCCAAAGTTCAAGGAGGTTTTTGTGATTATCCCATGAAGTGATGAAACTATTGTCAGGGCTTGACATGTTTTGCACGGAAGTGTTATCTGGATATCCAGCAAGTGGTCACTATTTTAGTTCATGTTGTGCAGTCTATTAATTGTAATGGTCCAGAACTGATTTTCTAATTTTGTTGTCTATTCCCAACTTGGTCCAGACCTCACACATACACCATGTGTAATTAATGCAATAAGAAATCTTGCTTCATGGTACGTGTACAAAATATATTTATCCATTGCCCTGAAGAATCTATCTATATCTATATCTATATCTATTTATATATATATATATATATATATATATATACTATCTTAAAAGTGTGAATGTTTCTTATAATTTTTGATTGGATAAAAATATCCTTTAGACATAGTAAAATTTTAGAACTAAGTAATTTGTATTGTGATAATTTGTCAATTTATGTGGACTTTAGCATATTTAACAAAAGTAGTGGAGGAAGCATCAATAGGCTTTAGCAAATGTAATGGAGGAATCATCAATAGATGTGGTTGAATAGTTTTACATTTTTACCTATAAATTGTTGAAGTTTGTTGAATGATAACACACAACAATATCAAAGAGAAATAGAAGTAATTACATTCTCTCTACAATATTATTATCTCTCTAATATTTATTTCTTATTATTTTGATAGTTCTATAATAATTCTCTTGTGTTCTTAAATTGTTGTTCTATAACACGTTATCGCCACGAGTCTCTAGCCGATCTTTAAAGTTTTTGGTGAGTGTGGTAAGTTTTATTATTTTAATTTAAAATTTCATTATGACTAACCTAGCAAAACTCGATTTCATTGCTCTTGATATTGCGGGAAAAAAATATATGTCATGGGCTTTAGATGCTGAAATTCATCTTGACGCTAAAGGTTTAGGTGATACTATCAAAGAAAGAAATAGTGCATCTGCACAAGATAAAGCTAATGCTATGATTTTTCTCTGTCATCATCTGGATGAAAATTTAAAAATTGAATACCTTACAGTAAAAGATCCATCTATCCTTTGGAAAAATTTGAAGGAAATGTATGACCACCTGAAGTTGGTTATACTTCCAAAGGCCCGATATGATTGGATAAAATTGAGGTTTCAAGATTTCAAATCCGTAAGTGAGTATAATTCCATGTTATTTAAAATTTCTTCAAAATTGAAATTATGTGGAGAAAAGTATTACGGATGGAGATATGATTGAAAATACACTTTCTACTTTTCATGCTTCGGGTTTGCTCCTGCAGCAGCAATACCGAGAAAAAGGTTTCACTAAGTATTCTGATTTGATTTCGTGCCTTCTTGTGGCCGAACAAAATAATGAATTACTGATAAAAAATCACGAATCCCAGCCTACTGGTTCTACTCTATTCCCTGAAGTGAATGCGACTAGAGCTCAAAATTTTAATAATTCAAGAGGCCGTGGTCGCGGTCGTGGCCGTGGAAGATTTACTCCATATAATCGTAACAATCAGAATAATTCAAATCACGGAAATACAAGTAACCAACATTTGGTCACGTAAAAGGTCATTGAAGTGGAACAAAAATGATAAGAAGGGAAAAGAGAAAGTGATAAATCCAGAGAATGGTGGAGAGAAGTGTTACCGATGTAGAATAAAAGGTCATTGGTCACGTACTTGTCGTACGTCCAAACATTTGGTGGAGCTTTATCAAGCATCAATTCGCAAGAAAGATAAAAATGCCGAAGCAAATTTCACTTTTGATCATCCTGAAGATGATAATTTTGATGACTTGAATGTGGATATTACACAACTAGATGTGGCTGATTTCTTTGAGCATCCAAAAAGGAGGATTGATCACTTAATTGGTGATGGAAATGTTTAATCAATGATATGTATGCTTTAAACTAGTTTCTAAAATATTTCATGTAATGTAAAAGTGAGAATGTTTTGATTGTGCTTATATGTATTTTCCCGGAAAGGTACATTTCCGGGTTGAATTTTTCATATGAATGATATTTTATCACAATATTTGTGTTTATTATTTCAATCACAAAAATATCATTATAATTCCACTAAATCATTCACAAATTTCACATTCAACCAACGGTAATGTAACATCTATGAACATTAGTTTTTATCTATAAATATACCAACATTTCATTCAACAAATCCATACATATTATCTCATCTCTCTAAAAACTTTACATTTCTTTCATTTCAAGAAAAATGGTTAACTTAATTGTAGCTTATCTCATTACATTGGTCTTCTTGAACATTATCCTACTTTTTGTTTGGGAATATCCTCCAGAGCACTTTTGGCTTATGATTAATCTTTTTATCTTCATGGTTTTTCCTTTGTTAGCATGGGCAATTATTTTTAACATGTAATAGTTAGATGCTTATGTATGCCTATGTTGTTGAATAACTTTTTATGTTTACATTTTGTTGTGCCTCGATGTTAATATTTAACTGTTTCACAATGATCGGATTTTTTTTCTCTATATATGAAATCATAAAGATAATTGTATAATATTAATTCAATAATGTTATATTAGGTGTATATGGGAAACACCGAGAAGAAAGACTATTGTCTACTTGACAGTGCAACAATACACTCAATATTAACGAGTAAATCATATTTCTCGAGTGTAAAACTGTGCAGGGCACAAGTTACAACTATATCTGGTCCCATTGAGATTATTAATGGCTCGGGAAATGCAACATTAATATTGTCTAATGGTACAATCCTGCAGATTGAAAATGCATTATTATATAGTAAATCAAAAAGAAATCTATTAAGTTTTAAAGATGTGCGCGATAATGTATATCATTTGGAGACACTAAATGACCATGATAAAGAGTGTCTATGTATCACATCCTATGAAATGGGCAAGAAGAATGTCTATGAGAAATTCGAAGCGACAATTTCTGGATTGTATTATATTCCAATTAAAGCTTTTGAATCCTACGCCACCATGCCTTGGAAGCTGGTAAATCCTGATATATTTGGGTTATGGCATGATCGCCTAGGACACCCAAGAACTACTATGATGCGTAGGATTATTGAGCATACCAATGGACATCCATTGAAAGGTACAAAAATGTTGATTTCGAAAGATTATTTCTGTGGATCGTGTTCACAAGGGAAACTCATTACTAAACCTTCAAGGGAAAAGGTTGGTTATGAGTCACCATCATTTTCAACGTATTCATGGTAATATTTGTGGACCAATACATCCAACAAGTGGACCATTTAGATATTTTATGGTCTTAATTGATGCATCATGCAGATGGTCACACGTATGCTTATTATCTACTAGAAATGTTGCATTTGCTCGATTACTAGCGCAAATTATTAAACTTCGAGCACATTTTCCTGATTATCCAATTAAAAATATAAGAATGGATAATGTCGGAGAATTTACATCAAAAAGTTTTGATGAATATTGCGTAACACTGGGAATTAATGTTGAACATCCAGTATCACATGTTCATACTCAGAATGGGATGGCAGAATCCCTGATTAAACGAGTTCAGGTCATTGCTCGTACATTATTAATGAGATCAAAGCTCACTAGTATAGTATGGGGTCATGCGATTACATGCATCAAAGACTTATCGACACGCCCCACTACTTATCATATGCATTCCCCATGCAATTAACTATTGGTTTTGAGCCAAATATTTCACACCTACGCACATTCGGGTGTGCTGTTCAGGTGCCGATTCCACCTCCTCAGAGGCCAAAAATGGGTCCACAACGCAGACTTGGTATATACGTTGGATTTGATTCTCCGTCAATTATTCGATATTTGGAACCAATGACGAGAGATTTATTTACTGCTCATTTTTTGGATTGTCATTTTGATGAAACAACATTTCCATCAATAGGAAAGGATAAAGATGTGTTGCAAAATGATAAACAAAAGCCAGTTGAGAATCTCTCCTGTAATGAACAAAGTTTATCCTATTTGGACCCGCGTACTCCTAAATGTGAAAGTGAGGTGAGTAGAATCATTCATTTACAGAATATTTCCAATAGACTTCCGATGCATTTAATGATGCTAGTAAAGTTACGAGGTCTCATATTCCTACTTTGCCGAATGTTCGGCCCAGATTATTGTTCTGAAGAACATAAGAAAATGAATGATAATATCCCACGTCAAAAACGTGGTAGACCTATTGGCTCACAAGATACTGTTCTGCCAAAAAGAAAAGGAAACATTGATACTAATGAGCAAGCTCCAGATGAATCTGTAGAGCCTAATATCTCGAAAATATTCGATTAAAAATTCGATAAAGACCGAGAACCCCTTGAGCTATTGTAATGAGGTATGGGATCAAAATGAAATAATCATTGATGATAAATTTGCATTCTCGGTTGCTCAAGAAATCATTGATGATGATTATGATAGTGAACCACATTCTATAATAGAATGTCGTTAAAGGCCTGATTGGCCTATGTGGGAGGAAGCAATAAAATATGAGTTAGCTTCCCTAGAGAAACGAAATGTATTTGGGAAAATTATTCGTACTCCAGACAATGTACAACCCATAGGATACAAATGGGTATTTGTTCGAAAAAGAAATGAGAAAAATGAGGTCGTGAGGTATAAAGCCCGACTTGTAGCTCAAGGATTCTCTCAAAGACTTGAGATAGATTATGATGAGACATATTCACCTGTGATGGATACAATTGTTTGACACATGTTTTTATCTTAATTTTGATGATTTTATTTTTACACCAAAACAATATTTTTAATTGTTGTCCAAATACTCCTAAATGATTTAAAATGGTTTTAATATTTTCTGGAGTATTTCTTCAAGTTTTATTTTAGATAAAATTGGACAACACTTTTAATGATTTTATGTTTATAAGTTTTTACTTCAAAATAAGGTTTCTAAATGTTGTCTAAATACTCCCGATTGGTTTAAAATGTTTTTACTAAATTTTCGGAGTATCTCTTGAGTTTTATTTTCGACCAAAATTGGACAACATTTCTGTCTCGAGGTCAACCGATCGCCGTAGAGGGCAACCCGTACCTGAAGATGAATTTTGAAACAGAAAATGAGACGGAGGAGAAAAGTGACCCGGTCGACCAGGGTGTCGACCGGTGACGTCGACCGGTCGACACCCACGTCGACCGGTACCTGGGCATTATTTTTGAAACAGAACGAAACTTTCTTGTAAAATCCTTAAGGGGGACCGGTTGGGGTGATGGTCGACCGGTCGAGGTCTATGTCGACCGGTCACCCCTTGTAAATTTGTTGTGTTCTTTTCTTTTCTCTTATCGATCTTGCGACCGTCGCCCTATGGTTTGACAGCAAAATTCTGACCGTTTGACAACAGACAACATTTCCTTAAATCATGGAGTTGATTTCTAACAACTCTTTTCTTCAATTGTCTTGCAATTTTTTACAGAATTCAAGTCCCCAAGAGGAGCCTATCTTGTACAAGACATCTCCTATAAATAGAGGAAGTTTTGGAGCAACCAAAAATAACCATTGAGATACAACACAACAAGATACACTTCAAGCAAACACTTGTTCTTCATAGTTATTATTCTTGTTGTAATTTTGCCTAGCTTATCACTTTCACATCCTTGAGGTCTAGGCTATTCTTGATTACACTTTGCACTCATATTGTAATATTCATTATTGAGTTGTAATCTTGATTTTTGGTCATCATTCAACACAAGACATCCTTGTGAGTATTCTTGTGGTAAGAATACACTTGGGTGATCTAGGTGATATGTGTTTCAAGAGTGTGGTGCTCTTGAGGTGTTGAAGAATTTGGTATTCTTCAAGATTGAAGATTGTGGTGATCTTCAAAGGTGCCGTTGAAGGAAGATTGTGGTAATCTTCAAAGGGAGATTGTGGTAATATCCAAAGGTGGTGTTGTTGAAGAGTGTGGTGCTCTTCAAGGTGTTGTAAGTTGAATTTGTTTTAATTTTTGTAATTAATGAAATTCTTTTTCTTTTTGAAATCCATCCCGGATATACTGGGGTGGTAGAGGATTAGGCCCTAGGTGGGTTGAACCTCTATAAATCGACGTGTGTTGTTTACATTCCGCACCTTTATTATTGTCTTTGAGCATTCGGTTTGAAAAAGAGGGCAAAATCGAAAAGATGGAGATAATCTATTCACCCCCCTCTAGATTATCGTAGCCGCTTGGACTTACAACAATCACGTTCCGTTTTCTCATCAGTATGGTTGTCCATGAGAGTTTAGACATGCGTTTAATGGACGTAGTAATTACATATCTATATTCAAAATAATTATAGTGATTTGCAAAATGATTTTGATGATCTTCAAAATGAATTCCAAAATTTACTTGTTAAGTACAAAAATTTGAAAAAGGAATTCAATGTTTTGAAAAATGAAAAGGATAGTTTATTTACTTCCTATGAATCACTATCATGTGCTCACACCACCACACTTGACAAGGTTAGAAACCTTGAAAAACAAAATAGTACTCTTGTTGAGGATATGAATTGCATGAAAAATATTTTTTCAAAATCCAACTTGAGTACCAATAAATTGTCCAATGTTGAGAATGATAATGGTTGTGATAATTTGGATAATGAACTTGATCATGAGCCTAATATTATCAAGTATATGAAAAAGAATCAAGTTTCTATACATGTTAGTACTATCACTTGCTTTTATTGTGGTAAGAAGGGACACCCCGTTAATACTTGTCGGGCTAGAAATAGCTCTAATTATTGTTGGAGACCTAAAAGTCTCAAGATTAATCCCAAAGGACCCAAACACTTGAGGGTACCACAACAATGTCATATTAGGTACCCGGCGGAATAATAATCGAAGAAAATTCATACCGATAAGAAAACATCAAATGACCATTTCATTTGATCAAAGGAGAAAACATTTTCAACAAAGTCATTTTCCAAGAAGAGGAAATAATCAAAAATGGGAAGGCCACAATGCTTGGAAATGGAGTAATTGGAGAAACCATCATCAACATGAAGATTTTCAAAATGGAAGATATCATCAACAATGGGAACGACACAACCCATGGAAATGGCAAAATTGGTAAACCGTATCTCCCCTATTTAAATATGCATTTTTTTGCATGTTTTTATTTATGCTTTAATTGCAAAATGAGTTTTTCAAATTTTAATATTAAGGTCTTCTATATATGAGTTTTTAAAAATCCTTCGAAAAAATGAGACCTTACTTGTTAATTTTAAACTCTTGAGAACTTAAACTAATGAATTTTTATATCTTATGGATTTCTATAACATTAGCATTTTTATGATATCTATTATTGTTTGGCCTACACTTGTGCTATCATATCTTGCAAAATTTGTTTAAAGGATTGTGTAGGTTATATGTTTCATATTCATTGGCTATCGTCTATTTCTTCATCAAGAGATTCTTAAACCATCGAGGTATGTTCACTCGTATTTTTCTTAATACTCGATATTGTGTTCATGTCATGTTTATGTACATATCTTTCAAAATATTTCATTTCAACCCCTTAAGCGCCTCTAAATGATTTTGTAAATTTTTCTCAAAAGGGCACTACTTGCAAAATCTCATTTTTCTAGAATACATGTTTTATCGAAACTCGTATTCGTCGGATTTAGTCCTCGATTATATTTTTGCAAAGTTTTAAAAACTTTTGGGGTGAAAAATCGAATTTTTGAAAAATCTGGAGAATGAAAAATTGCCTGGGACGGTCAAGGCAGGGCCGACCGGTCGCCCTGCACGTCGACCGGTCGCACCCTACCTCGACCAGTCGCCCAGGCCATATTTTTGGTTAAAAATCCGTCTGTCTTCATTTTAAGAAACAGAACTTACACAGCGCAAATCACCCCCTTCTCATATAATCTTCATTTCTTCATCAATCTTTACGATTCTTTTTGCTAATCCACTTCTTTTTGCAAGAATCTTACTAATATGGCTCCTCCAAGAAATTCTACCGGTCAAAATCCCACCTCCAACTGTAGAAAAGGCGGAGAGGGTTCTTCGAGAAATCGGCAAGAAGAAGCCCAACAAAGGGATATTCGAGCTACTCAAAGGAATGTGGCTCAAGAACGTGATGATGTTCAAAATCCCGTACTCTCCAAGCCCCAAATTGCCGAGCTCCGCGGAACAATTTCGTTCAAAAATTGCCGTTGGGCGAAAAGTAAGAAATCTCTAATACCGTTAGCTCCCCGTTCTAATAATGTTTTAGATTTCATCAATAAATATGCGGAGTGGTACTATGAAGATTTGGAAATGGGTGGAAAATCGATTCTTTGGCACTAAAATTTGTCGATTTAATTCGTTTACAAATGAATATCCTACTATTAGAGGATTCTTTGAAGAGCAAGGTTGGATGTTTTTGTGGGAGCATGCATATGTTTTATATGATGATGATATTATTTTTCACTTTTATGCAAATATGTGGGTGGAATATGATGATAATAGGAAGCCTATTGCGGTAAATTCGTTTGTAAGGGGTCGTCATTTTAGGTGGACTCCTAATGAAATTTGTCGGCTTTTACATGTAAGAGAAGGTGGTTGGGACTATTTTTCTTGTGCAATTTGGAATGATGAGATGTTGGGGGTTTCTATGAAAGAAGTCAAGACTTATTTGGGCGTATGGCCAAAATATTCATTGTTGGCGATGACTCTTGAGCACCGGATTATATCCGTTATTGTCGCCTATTGCATATGTGGAAAAGCGGGAAAAATGCCTAGCAACATGAACTATTTCTTAACTTATAAAATTGCTAGAAGGGAACCGCTTAATTTTGGCGCTATACTTATTCAATGTCTTACTGAGTCCGTTACTCAAGAAAATAAGAAGTTTGTTATGGGCAATTGGATTTGCAAACTCCTTATACAATCGGACTACCTTCATCGGAGTATAATTATTTCAAAATGATTTTGACATTGATAACATCTCCCAAATGGTCACTATGCGTAAAAATATGGATATCCGACCAACTAAAATGGCTAGAGGAAGAGGTCAAGGTTCCACATCCAAAAATCCAAACGACTTCTTTGATGATGCCGAGGCCGCGAGATTGGTGGAGGAGGGCGAACCGAGTAATCTGGAGGGTAATACCCGTGCTCAACCGTCTTCAGAGGTACACCCAAGCCGAGTATGATGATTTAAGAACATTTCATGAAGCTAGGTATGAGGCTTTGGAGCAAAAGACCTCCAAAATGCAAAAATCAATCGACAAGTTGAAGAAATTCATCAAAGATCTTATTCCCTGAACGTGCTTCTCTTCGGACGAGGAATGATGTCCCCACCCCTTTATTATATTAGCATTTCCTTTCTTGTCCATGTTATTTTATAATTTTATGAACTATCTTGTAAAACTCTAATTTGCACTAATGAGATTTGCTTGTTTTCTTGAAAGGGTTAAAATAGCAAGTTGAAAATGGCTGTTGGATGATCATGATATTGATGGAGTATTTGATGGTAAAAATACTCTAGTTTGGTATTGTTGGTATGAAGTACTTGATGGTAAAAATGCTTCTCTTATTTTTTGATGCCTTGATCTTTTTAATGGATGATTTGGTACATTTGTAATGTCTTATATGCATTGTTTGATGCTTGACATGTATTACTTGATGGCTCTTTAATTTTTGCTTAATGGCATTCGTAATGCCTTGATCTCTTATTTGGCTCAAATTATCTCAATTGGGTTGAACCCTTGAGAATTTACTTTGTTAGGCCTCTTATTTATTGGACATATGTTGAAAATTGCTTTTGGAGATGATATGCAAAAACTTGGCTTAATTTCTTTTGCAAGGGCTATATACATTTTCTTCAAATTTTGACGCCCGCCAAGTGTTCGATAAAATGTTTCAATGAAAGATTCATCATCTACATGATTCTCTTAGTTTCAAATGTCTTAAATTCTTGTTGAGATCATGTTTTGACAAACAAAACGAGCTTATGGACATTTTTTTTATACATTTCTCCCATTTTTTGGATTCTAAGCTTAATTCTTTCAAATGGTTGATAAATCGTATTGTTGGCACATTTTGATGAACTTGTATGATGTTTTTATCATCCTAACATTCTTTTTGATGATTCCAAAGGGGGAGAAACAGGAAATTGGCTCGTTAGCTCAAAGAAGCTAATAAAAGCTCGTTATAAAAACTATAAGCTATGGCTTCTTAAAGCCATAAGTTGTGGACTATACTTAGTCCAATCGTTGCTTGATGAACATAAATACTTGTCTAATGATGTTTTGTTGACAGGGGGAGCTTATAAGCTCTTGAACAAAATGTAAAAGCTAAAGCTTTTAGCTTGTGGTTCATTGCTTTTACATTATTGTTGATGTGCTTATTGACAGGGGGAGCTTGTGCTTGGATATTTACTCCCTTACTTGGTTGCTTATGTATTTTGGAAATTTTGGTTGCTTCTAAACGGTTAGATGTTTTTACCGAAAAATCGTTTTTAAAATTGTCCCCCTAATATTTCTAAAAATTGTTTTGGTTTGTAATCATCAAAAAGAGGGAGATTGTTTGATACATGTTTTTATCTTAATTTTGATGATTTTATTTTTACACCAAAACAATGTTTTTAATTGTTGTCCAAATACTCCTAAATGATTTAAAATAGTTTTAATATTTTCTGGAGTATTTCTTCAAGTTTTATTTTAGATAAAATTGGACAACACTTTTAATGATTTTATGTTTATAAGTTTTTACTTCAAAACAAGGTTCCTAAATGTTGTCTAAATACTCCCGATTGGTTTAAAATGTTTTTACTAAATTTTCGGAGTATCTCTTGAGTTTTATTTTCGACCAAAATTGGACAACATTTCTGTCTCGAGGTCAACCGATCGCCGTAGAGGGCAACCCATACCTGAAGATGAATTTTGAAACAATAAATGAGACGGAGGAGAAAAGTGACCCGGTCGACCAGGGTGTCGACCGGTGACGTCGACCGGTCGACACCCACGCCGACCGTGCACTGGGCATTATTTTTGAAATAGAACGAAACTTTCTTGTAAAATCCTTAAGGGGGGACCGGTTGGGGTGATGGTCGACCGGTCGAGGTCTATGTCGACCCACCCCTTGTAAATTTGCTTTGTGTTCTTTTCTTTTCTCTTATCGGTCGATCGATCGGTCACCTATGGTTTGATGACAAAATTCGAAAATTTGACCGCTTGACAAACAGACAAAATTTCCTTAAATCATGGAGTTGATTTCTAACAACTCTTTTCTTCAATTGTCTTGCAATTTTTTACGAATTCAAGTCCCCAAGAGGAGCCTATCTTGTACAAGACATCTCCTATAAATAGAGGAAGTTTTGGAGCAACCAAAAATAACCATTGAGATACAACACAACAAGATACACTTCAAGCAAACATTTGTTCTTCATAGTTATTATCCTTGTTGTAATTTTGCCTAGCTTATCACTTTCACATCCTTGAGGTCTAGGCTATTCTTGATTACACTTTGCACTCATATTGTAATATTCATTATTGAGTTGTAATCTTGATTTTTGGTCATCATTCAACACAAGACATCCTTGTGAGTATTCTTGTGGTAAGAATACACTTGGGTGATCTAGGTGATAGGTGTTTCAAGAGTGTGGTGCTCTTGAGGTGTTGAAGAATTTGGTATTCTTCAAGATTGAAGATTGTGGTGATCTTCAAAGGTGCCGTTGAAGGAAGATTGTGGTAATCTTCAAAGGGAGATTGTGGTAATATCCAAAGGTGGTGTTGTTGAAGAGTGTAGTGCTATTCAAGGTGTTGTAAGTTGAATTTGTATTAATTTTTGTAATTAATAAAATTCGTTTTCTTTTTGAAATCCATCCCGGATATACTGGGGTGGTAGAGGATTAGGCCCTAGGTGGGTTGAACCTCTATAAATCGACGTGTGTTGTTTTCATTCCGCACCTTTATTATTATCTTTGAGCATTCGGTTTGAAAAAGAGGGCAAAATCGAAAAGATGCAGATAATCTATTCACCCCCCTCTAGATTATCGTAGCCGCTTGGACTTACAACAATTACTTTCCGTTTTCTCATCAGTATGGTTGTCCATGAGAGTTTAGACATGCGTCTAATGGACGTAGTAACGACATATCTATATGGTTCACTGGACTCTGATATTTATATGGAAATTCCAGATGGATATAAAATGCCAAAATTAGATACTCCCCATGAATTATACTCGATCAAATTTCAAAGATCGTTGTATGGATTAAAGCAATCCGGTCGCATGTGGTACCATAGACTTAATGAATACCTTTCTAAGAAAGGTTACAAAAATGATACAATTTGTCCATGCGTTTTTATTAAAAGATCAGATACTGGATTTGCTATCATTGCTGTATATGTCGATGACATGAATTTGATTGGCATCCCTGAAGAATTATCTAATGCTGCTGAATACCTAAAGAAAGAATTTGAAGTTAAAGACCTTGGAAAAACTAAACTTTGTCTTGGTCTTGAGCTAGAGCACAAAGACGATGGGATACTTGTCCATCAATCTGCTTACATTAAACGGATACTCAAACGATTTAATATGGACAAGGCTCATCCCTTGAGTACCCCTATGGTCGTGCGCAGTTTAGATTCCGAGAAAGATCCATTCCGACCAAAAGAATCTGATGAAGAAATTTTAGGTCCTGAAATTCCTTATCTTAATGCTATTGGAGCATTAATGTATCTAGCACAATGTACTCGAATACACTGGAATGGTATTAAACATATTTTTTGATATCTGAGTGGTACTATATATTTGGGGTTATTCTATTCCAAGGAATCATCTAACTCTGGGTTAGTTGGTTATGCTGATGCTGGATATAGATCTGATCCGCACAAAGCTTGATCACAGACTTGTTACTTATTTTGCTATAACGGTACGACAATATCATGGCAATCCACTAAACAAACATTAGTTGCTACTTCTTCCAATCACTCTGAAATTATTGCTCTTCATGAAACTGGCAAGGAGTGCGTTTGGTTAAGATCAGTTATAGCTCATATACGAAATGCTTGTCAGTTGAAACCAGTTACAGACACTCCTACTATTATTTATGAGGATAATGCATCATGCATAACACAAGTAAGGTTACATAAAAAGTGATAGGGCCAAGCACATTTCACCAAAGTTTTTCCACACACATGAACTCCAGAAAAATGGAGAGGTAGACATTCAACAGATTCACTCATGTCACAATCTTGCCGATCTATTTACAAAATCCTTGCCAACATCTACATTTGAGAAAATAGTTTATGGCATCGGAATGAGAAGAGTTAATACGAAGCAAGATTGATAGATCAGTTATGAAACTAATATTATCCATTTCAGGGGGAGCAAATATATTGTGTGTTGTACTCTTTTTCTATCTATTTTTTATCCCATTGGGTTTTTTTCAGCTTAAGGTTTTTAACGAGGCAACTTATATACAAAGTTTGTATTTGAGAATGTACTCTTTTTTCCTTATGTCTGATTTTTTCCCACAAGGTTTTTTCAGCATAAGATTTTTAACGAGGCATACTCATCCAACTCCCTATAATGCTACGTCCAAGGGGGAGTATTGTGATAATTTGTCAATTTATGTGGACTTTAGCATATTTAGCAAAAGTAGTGGAGGAAACATCAATAGGCTTTAGCAAATGTAATGGAGGAAACATCAATAGATGTGGTTGAATAGTTTTACATTTTTACCTATAAATTGTTGAAGTTTGTTGAATGATAACACACAACAATATCAAAGAGAAATAGAAATAATTACATTCTCTCTACAATATTATTATCTCTCTAATATTTATTTCTTAATATTTTGATAGTTCTATAATAATTTTCTTGTGTTCTTAAATTGTTGTTCTATAACAATTTGATATTTATTTAGTTTCTATTTATTCAATTATAAGACAATTTGACCTTTTATATTCTATATTTAAAAAATATTTATTCTTTCAGTTATAACTCTTAAATTTTTTTGAATTTTCAAATAATATTAGCTTCATATTAAACTAGATTTCGAGAGCTTTCTAACCATATGTCATAAGCATATATAATGACTTCACATGAGAAAATTTTAACATTATTCAACAATGTGTAAAAATTAAGAATTTATGTTTTTCTATTGTTTTGTTATTTATTTAATCTTTTTTGTTTAATTATATGAGAGATGTTCATTATAGCCAAAAAAGATTTCAGAATCTGAAAATATATTTTTTTCAATCATAACACTAAGGATTCTTTAAATTTCTTATAAAATCAATTTCAAATTTAAACTAGGTTTCAAAATCTTCAACTATATGTTCTAAACATATTGACAAGTCATTATAGAAGAAAATTTGAACTATTTAACTTTTATTATATATATGATGCAAAATTGTATATTTCTTATATTCTTTTAAATTTTCTCAATAATTTAATATGTCTATTATATTATAAGGAAAAAGATAAAATTACAATATACACGACAAGAAAAAATAAAATAAAAAATACTTTAGGTGGTTTTGATGCTAAATAAAAAGTAGAGAAAATACATAATTCCTTTATGGTCGAAAAATAATCCCTCAATTAGTAATATGCAATTTAAAAAATAATTTATTGATGGCTGTTAAAGAAATCATACTGAAAACAAGAGAGTTTCATATTTTATTTTTATTCCAATTTCATGTATATTTTATTTTAATTAGCCATATCAGTAAAATAAAAAGTACATAATAAAAGGAATAAGATTAACATGAAAAAAAGTGAACAAGAACCAAAACAAGTTTGTCGCGACAAAAATGTTACCTTTTAAATTTTAACTATATGTGTTATTATGACTTTTACTTAATTTTCTATATATAACATTAAAAGTTTTAGTTTCTAATTTTTTATATCCTATAAGTTTTAAGAACAAATGCAAAAAAGTGTTAAAAATTATATATATAAATTTATAAAAAAAACGAAGAAGACAAACTTAATAAAAAAAATCCATATGTATTAAATTGACATTTGTGATAAAACTTGAATGTCGTTTGAAAATTACACCCTTAAAAATTATAAGTTTAAAATATCAATATGATACATATTTATAATAAAAACGTATACCAAAATAATTAAATTTTAATAAAATGGTGTGAAAGAGTGAAACATGAACTAAAATTGTATTAGTCTAAAAGATCATATCTGCTATGCAAAAGAAAAAATAAATAAACTCATTTAATATGTAATAATTTGACTATTGAGAAAGTAATTATATATTACAAATTATATATTAGTTCAAATACTAAAATAACATCCATAAAAACTAAGTAAATTAAATAATTACAACAAATAAGAGTGAAAACTAAAAATAAAAATTATTGAAAAATAAAATAGTTATATTTGACATTAATGAGTTGAGATTGATTTAAAAAAATTGGGGGGTTAATCTCACATATATAGATAGTTTATGATTAAACCAAATGAAACATATTATAAAGATTTGAAAGAATAAAAATGAATAGTTAAAAAATAATATGTGAGTCATAACTGAGAATTCTAAAGAAAAATTAAATGGCTTCTATATAATATATATAATTTGATATTTTCGATAAAATCTCAGTTCATTTTAAAAGCATACCTTTATGACTTATAAATATCAAACACAAAGACAATTATTATAAAATTAGATACAAATTATTCTAATTTTTACAAAATAAAAAAAATAAATAAATAAACTAAACTTATTTAATATGAAATAGTTTGATATTTTTGTCAAAGATTAATATTTCTTAAATTACATGTTAATTTAGGTACCAATATAATAATCAAATAATATTTATGTATCAAATTTATTGTGTTAAACTAGAGGTTTAATAATCAATTGGAGTGAAGTGACCATGTTTAGTGCCAAGTAATATAATTATTCCGGGCATAAGGAGACATAAGAGAATAGTTAACGATTTTTTAACACTTGATATCTAAATTATTGGCAACTATATTTTCTTATTTGATCAAAATTCAATCAAAATTTCAAATAAAGATTAAAGTACTATATACCATTTTCCCAACAAAGGCAATAAAAATGGATTGATAATTATATTTTACAACAAATAATATGATTTTGTAAACGAGATTAAACAATCAGGTCAATTTTAAATTTACAGTCTCTCACAAATATAGATTAGTTTCAGTATGTTAAGAATAATTACAATTTTCATAACTATACGGCTCACAAAATTTACAACTATATAAATATTAATATAACCAAAATAGCCAACTTCAATTGCAAGTACAAACTCTAGTAGTATAACGTATCTTTCTAAAACTTTATGAAATTTTAAAAACTATATTAGTTTTTAGTTTATTATGTATAACTTTTGAAAACATATGTGAATACAAAAAGAAATTCAAACATAAAAGTTAATTAGTATTATATTTAAGTATTGAAGATTGACACGTGAAAACTGTTAACTTATTTTTCTTTCATAAGACCATCTTTGATTTTATTATTTATTAAATAAATATATTTTGTGTGCCATTGAATAGAGTCTCAAAACTCAGATTTTGACTTATCACTTTTTCGTAGTTTTATTTAATACCTGACTCTCGATGAAAATACTGGATTAGTTTTTTTATGTATCAGATTACTGTTTATTATTTTTAAGACATTGGAAATAGGAGGACTGCAAACTTTAAGTTTAAGTGTTAATTATAAAATATTGACTCTGCTACTAGAATTAAAAAATATATGAATTTTTTTAACATATATATTATATTGTAATTTTTTTACATTTCTTTAATCGAAGAACTGAGATAGAATAAAAGAAGTAAGCACATGAAGTATAAGAATTTGACTAACCATTATTTTATTTTATTTTAATTGAGTAAAAATAACAAATAAAATGATGATATTATTATGGATTTTGGTATAATATTTAAATAATTTTTTTTATTAATGCGGTAACTTGCATGTGATTTACTAATCATTAGCTTATGATTTATAAGCTAAATTATTTGTCAGATTATGTAAAATGCATCCAATGCTAAAAGAATTTGAAAATCATGTAAGAGAAAAGACTTTTCTAGCCATAACAATGAAATAAAAGACCGATGAATGTGACTGTTAGCTAATATAAAACTTATTTTGTTGTTATACTAATTATAATTTTTTTGTGGGATTGAGTTCCATCATTTAACAATTCATATCGATCTATAATTAAAGTAAAGCAAAATATATATTAAATACGTGTAATATTAAAATTTAGTTAATATTTATTTTACTTTTTAATCTTTTAATATTAATCAATATAATTATTAAATAATAAAATTATTTTAGTAAAGCCATGTGGACCACGTGCGACGCACGTGTTTTTTACTAGTCAATTATAAATAGGAATATATAATTACAAAAACTACCACCGAGGTTTGAGATAATTATATAAAAGAAACTTACGAAAGTGTACTTGAGATTTGATTATATATTACATTTTACCGCATTCATAAGCATAAGTATTTCAACAATCCCTTTACATTTATAAAACACTAAAACTTGTATGAGACGTCAGTCTTATGGATATAATCCATGAGAGAAATCATATATTTAAATAGAATTTTGACCCAAACACACACCCATAAATATTTTAGGATCTGTCTTATTAATATAGATCCATGAGACGGTTTCACATAAGACTTCCTCTTTTTGGCCAAAACTTATATGAGACGGTCTCATGGGTATTGTCCATGAGACGGATTCTATATATAATTAGAAATTCAATCCAAACCCAAACCCATAAAAAATATCCATGTTTTTTTATGTTTTGTAGGATCCATCTCATGAACTTAAGTCCATGAGACGATCTCACATAAGACCAACTCTTTATTTTTTGGGGCCACTATTCACACCCCTAAAAACTCTAAATAAACTCCTACTAAACACTGTTGGAATTTGGTCTTGAGAAATGAGTGTTGACCCGATTTTGACCAAATAATTAAGTGGTTTTCTATTAGTGAAAAATAGAATTAAATTATTTGTAAAAATTCTACTAATAAGAGAGTAGATGAGAATATCATTTGGAATTTCTCAAAACCGATTCTGGGTGAATGAGAAATTAATGCTAGAAGTTAGCCACTTAATACAAATAAATGGTACGAAAAATGAGAAATGTGGGGTAGGAGAAATGCTCCATTCCACATAGAAAAATGATGAAAAGTTTGCACACTTTATATATCCCAAGTTGGACATATGGGTTTGGGTCCTTGGGGGCACCCAAGTTTTTAAAGGGGTGAGGACCTACATGCTTGTGGGTTTGGTTCAAAGCACACACGCGCGCCGCCCGCCCACCCGCCGGCTCAGTCCGGCTCGGGTCGAGGTCCTGGGCCTGGGCTTGGGCATCAAGACCCTTATTCTTTTTGGACAAAAAACCTTTAAAATAAATGTGTAATTAATTTTTTGTAACTAATTAAACGGATTTAATTAATTTTTGTAATTAATTAATAGATTTCAACCTGGGAAGAGGTTCGGACGCACGGCCCATGCGTCGGGTTGTGCGTCCTGCCGTACATGTGCGAACCAGCGCATGACCCTTCACGCACCAACACGCAGGCAGGTGCACGGCTCGTGCGTCAGGTCCTGCGCCGATGAACAGGTGCGTCTATTCAGTGAAAATTTGTCTTTTCGAGCCTAATGACGAGATTTCCGTACGGGCACTTGCTTGCCTATATTACAGAAGCCCCTGCAGATTTAAAGAGATACGAAATTCATAAATCACAAGCCTAAAAAATTGGTCATTTGCATAATCGAGCATATTGACATACTTCCTCCTTCTTAGCTTAAAAGTCAGAAACACTCCTTGTTCGTTGTGATTCCAGTTTTTGCAAGTGCTGCTAAATCGAAACTGTAAAGTAGTTGTATCTTAGAGACGAGTGCCGGAACCATAAGCACTTTGTATACGAGGCGTATTTCGTCTTGCAGAGACTGAATATAATTTAGGCATCGACTTAGCCATACCTGCAAACTCCATCCATTTTCTTCCTAAACAGAAACCTTACACAAATATTTACCTAACAATCGCAAGACGAAATATATATATATATAGTTTGTTTCTATTCAAGGCGATGGCTTTGAGATCGTTCACTCCGATGACTGTTGCTCCTGCTCATGGCGAGAAACCGACAAAGTTCTCCAGTGGTGACTTCAAGAGATGGCAACAAAAGATGTTGTTTTATCGTACCACCCTGGGGTTGTCCCGTTTTCTGAAGGAGGATCCCCCTGCCGTTGGTGATGAAGAATCCAACAATGAATGTAGAATTACTGTGGATGCTTGGCATATCAGTGATTTCCTGTGTCGGAATTATATTTTGAACGGGCTAGACGATACCCTCTACAACATCTATTGTTCGTTCAAAACGTCCAAAGAGTTGTGGGACTCTTTGGAGAAAAACAATAAGATAAAAGATGCTGGCACAAAGAAATTTGTAGTCGGCAAAATTCTAGATTATAAGATGGTTGACACCAAGACGGTGATTAGCCAAGTGCAACAAATTCAGATCATACTTCACGACTTTGTGTCTGAAAAGATGATTCTTAACGAGTCGTTCCAAGTGACTGCAATTATCGAAAAATTGCCGCCTTCGTGGAAAATTTTTAAGAATTACCTCTAGCACAAGCAGAAGGAATTGGGGCTTGAGGATTTGATAGTTCGACTTCGGATTGATGAAGACAACCGGAATTCTGAATGAAAATCGGCAAATGTGGGGGTGTGACCACACATTATGGAACACCAGTGGAGTTTCATTTGCATTTTTAGATGTAACAGAAGGTGTTGCCAAAAGTATTTAAACACCGAAATTACATTTGCATGAAGCGTTGCCCAAAGTGTTGCAACCCTAGAGGCAGACACACTAACAGGTTAAATCCAAAGTGTTAGTAAGATGTGATAAAACCGAAGGGTACACATGTGTTGGGACTAAGGTCTAAAATCTATTAGAACGAGATTCTAACTGATTTAATGGGATGATGTTCTAACAAATAAAATAAAGTGGCAGAGAGCCATAAGAGTTCTGGTTAATCTTGCTTTAAACAAGGATACCAGAAGTTGGAAGGGGAGCTTTACTTTTAGCAAACCACATAAAAGAGATTGCCTTGGAATGTGGGTGTGCTTTGGAAAAAGTAGAAGCACCCAATGAAATAAATTCAGCATTTATGATATAAGTGATGGTACGATCATTAAATCAAGAAATGTTGTATTTATTAGAGGTGTCTTTTCTTGGAAATCAAAGAGGTAAGTCTAGACATTTTGTCGTAGACATAATACCATTAGACAGTTGATTTCGAATGGGGTTATTTCGGTTGACTATATGAAGTTAAAGGAAAACCTTACAGATCCGCTACGAAAGGCATAAATCGAGATCAACTGTATAAACTGTTAAGGGGAATGGGTTTAAAATCCACAACTTAAAGAATGTTCATAGCGGTAACCCAACCTTGTGAATTGGAGATCCCAAGACCTTGGTTCAATGGGACAACTAAGTTATGAATGTTCAGCTGAACACTTGGAAAATGTGTTAGCTCATTCTCGATACATCCAAGTGAATGTAAACCTGCTGAATGTGGTGATGTTAAGTTTAAGACTTTTAATGATTCCTATACCGAAAGGTGGAGTATGGCAGGATACTCTTCAATAGGAGATCACCTATATAAGTGAGAAGTAATGGCCACTTCAAAGAAATACTTACGAATCTCAGATA
Organism: Rehmannia glutinosa; assembly: GCA_016081115.2. Lineage (NCBI taxonomy): Eukaryota > Viridiplantae > Streptophyta > Magnoliopsida > Lamiales > Orobanchaceae > Rehmannia > Rehmannia glutinosa. The sequence goes on along the minus strand of JABTTQ020002032.1, from coordinate 141,549 downwards.
TGGTCCAGGGCCGAAATGGACACAACGTGAGAACAACAAGTGTTAGAGTTGTTATTGTGTAAGTACTGTTGTCTCGGTTTACACAAACAGCTGAGTAGTTCAAGATATCACGTCACTAAGCAGCCAGTAAATCCGATAGTATTTTACCAAGGAAGGTTCAAAGCCACAAGCTACCTATCCTGATGCAATAATGATTCGCCGAGACTTTCAAGCGAATCTGCATACTCGCATGTATTAATTTAATTCATGTGTGGAATTGTTGGAATTTGGTCTTGAGAAATGGGTGTTGACCCAAATTTGACCAAATAATTAAGTGGTTTTCATTAGTGAAAAATGGAATTAAATTATTTGTAAATTTTTTACTAAGAGAGTAGATGAGAATAACATTTGGAATTTCTCAAAACCGATTCCGGGTAAATGAGAAATTAATGCTAGTAGTTTGCCACTTAATACAAACAAATGGTATGGAAAATGGGAAATATGGGGAAGGAGAAATGCTCCATCCCATATAGGAAAAGGATGAAAAGTTTGCACACTTCATATATCCCAAGTTGGACTTATGGGTTTGGGCCCTTGGGGGCACCCAAGTTTTTAAAGAGGTGAGGACCTACATGCTTGTGGGTTTGGTTCAAAGCACACGCGCGCGCGTGCCGCCACTGCCGCCCGCCCACCTGCCAGCTCGGCTCGGCCCGGGTCGTGGGCTTGGGCTTGGGCTTCAAGGCCCTTATTCTTTTTTGGACCAAAAACCTTTAAAATTAATTAAACGGATTTAATTAATTTTTTTAATTAATTAATAGATTTCAACCTGGGAAGAGGTTTGCACGCTGAAGAGCACGCACGACGACGCGCGCCCGATCGGGTCATGCGTCCCGACGTACATGTGCCCGTGACGACGTGCTCGGGTCGTGCGTCCGGCGCGACATGTGCGATCGGGTCGTAATCGACGACATATGCGAACCAGCGCACGCTTGCGGTTCCGGGTCGCGCCTGCCGAACCTTCGCGCACCAACTCACGGGCAGGCGCACGACCCGTGCGTCAAGTCGTGCGCCGATGAACAGGTGCGTCTGTTCAGTGCAAATTTGTCTTTTCGAGCCTAAAGACACGATTTTTCGTATGGGCACTTGCTTGCCTATATTACAGAAGCCCCTACAAATTGAAAGAGATACGAAATTCATAAATCACAAGCCTAAAAATTCGGTCATTTGCATAATCGAGCATATTGACATACTTTCTCCTTCTTAGCTTGAAAGTCAGAAACACTCTTTGTTCGCTGTGATTCTGGTTTTTGCAAGTGCTGCTAAACCGAAACTGTAAAGTCGTTGTATCTTAGAGACGATAGCCGAAACCGTAAACACTTTGTATAGGGGCGTATTTCGTCTTGCGGAGACTGAATATAATTCAGGCCTCGACTTAGCCATACCTGCAAACTCCAACCATTTTCTTCCTAAACAGAAACCTTACACAAATATTTACCTAACAAACACATGCTTGTTTTCTTCTTAAAATACAACTCATATACTAAATACATCCTCAGGCAAATAAATAAGATTGAATAGTTAAAAAAAACATGGAAAATTTAGCAATCATTTTCTGGAAGTGGTCCATAGTACCATATCAATAATTGTGGACGACTCAAACAATAATTTTCAATGTAAGTTTTCATCCAATGTGTTGCCAGAACAAAACATTATCCCAAATGGTCCATCTATATATCCACATTTCCACTGCCCCACAAAAAATTGGCTCCAAATCGGTCATACGAGCAAATCTAGTTTCTCACCATCCAAATAGATTCGAGGGTGTTTCGCTCTTAAATTTTGTTCGGTAAATATGTTCTGAAACAACTTATAAGATCCTGGAAAAAAATGTTTAGGAGCTTATAATCTATTTTTTTTTTTAAATGAGACCCTATCTTTTCTGGAAATAAAATCTCATTTTAACCAATTTCTTTAGTTTTAATTATATTAATTATAAAATTCTCCCCTTCAATTTTTTTTTATAAAATTGTCATTACTAACATTTTAAAAGCTTCATCGTTTATAATGAATAATAATTTAAAATACAAAACCCTAGGATGCTCTCTTCTCCCAAGCCCTAGGGCCGTCCCTCCATGACTTTTCCGATGGCTTTCTCCGGTGTTGGGATACAAGCTGCCAGTTATGATGTTTGCTCCTTTGCTACATGATCTTGTTCTCTGTTGGTTTACTCCTCTCGAATTCTCCTATGTCTTATGTTGGATTTTGCGGCAATGGTTCACTCTATGGATTCTTCGAATCTCTTACTTGGGCTGCCATGATTTTGTCAAAGGTGGTCCCCTTATCCTCCATGTTGCAACGACATCAAGGAATGGTGGTCCCCCTTTGTGGCCATCTTCTCCTAAGGGGCCATCCCCTATGGATGTCTCAAGGGCAGCGGTGCTCTCTCCTCACATGGCATCGGTCCTCCCTCCTAAGGTGGTTACAATTGTAGTCCCTCCCAAGGTGGTTACAACAATGGTCCCCTCATCTCCTTCAAAGGCCAACACTCAAGCAACATTGGTCCCCTCACCATAGTATTCTGCTATATCCTTGGATTCTTCTGGTGTAATGATGCCCCATATATGCAAACCCTACTTAGGGATTCTTTGGTAAAAACATGCTAACCCTACTTTAGATTCTTTTATTAAACTAGCAAACCCTACTTTGGCTAATATTGTTCATGGTAATAATATTATTATTGAAACTATTAAGAAAGGGGATTATTTCTCGGTTTCAATTGATGAAAATTTGAGGGAATTCTTGTGCTCTTTAATTGATTCTGCTTTAATTGGTAAAGGGAATAAGCCATGGTAATTGGAATCCCTCCGATCTAAACTTAGTGAATTGTGAAATATCCAGAATAATTGAACATTGATTCCCCCAGGCAAGGGATACTTTTGCCTTAAGTTTTTTTCTAATTCAGATCATGCTAGGACATCTTTACGTGTTACATGACAAATTAATCCCTGGTACAATTCATCTTTTTCCATGGGTCCCTGATTTTAACCCATATAAAGTGAATACTAATACGAGTGTGTGGGTGCGTATTTTTGAGTTAAGCATTGAACATTGGTATCCAAGTATTATTATGGGAATTGCTAAGGCAATAGGTACTCTGGTTCAAATTGATGAAAAATCTCTTAATGGATCTTTGGGACACTTTGTATGTGTCATGGTGAAAATTGATTCGTCTATGCCCCTACAGGATTCCGTGATGGTGGAACGCCCTAGGCATTGTTCTTTTCTGTCGTTAAGTTATGAGAAACTTCCCGAGTTTAGTTCGAAATGTGGTATTACGGGACATTCATTGGCGACTTGTTGTTGCAATATTATTACGGCCACTGTTCAAACTGATCCTAAATGACCTAACTCTAGACTTGGGCGTTCAAGGGTTCATAAGGAATATCGTTAGGTGATCCGATCTCTATCAAATAAGAAAGATAAAGTTGTTGCTTCTAATACTGTGGAACCTGTTCATTCATCCAAGGATAATGGTAAGGCGGTGGATAACTCGGTGGAAGATAAGAACCTCCCCCCTCTAGTAGATGCTAGTAAATAGTGGACGGACTATGCCGAGGAAGATTACTCTAGTGCCGAGGACCAACATCCTAATGGGAAATCTTTTGCTTTGATCCAACCGCCAGTAGTTCAGATGGACAATAACGGATTTGTGGCCGTCAACAAAAAATCAGCTAGTAATGGTAAAATATTCAGCCCTTCACGTCCTCAATAAAACACCCCTACTCCCAATCAAATTTATCAGACCATCAAAATAATACTCGAGCGTGTGCTAAAAAGACAAATGCAATTGTCACTATGGACAAGGATTGCCGACACCCGAAAAAGGGCAATCAAAATGGCAACCAACAAGCTAATATGATAGAGGACAAGTCTGTTCCAATAGACATGTCGGAGCTCGATCTCACCGCCGTTGTGTTTGAAGCCAATATGGTGGATAACCCAAGGGAGTGGTGGATAGATATCGGGCAACTCGTCACATTTGTGCCGATAAGAAGATGTTCTCCTCCTATACTCTGATAAATAGAAGGAAGCTTTTCATGGGAAACTCTTCGACTTCCAACATTGTGGGGATTGGGAAGGTTGGGCTCAGATGATTTCCGAAAAGGAGCTTACACTTGTGGATGTGCTGCATGTCCCGGATATCCGCAATAATTTGGTTTTCGGTCCTTTGCTTAGTAAGGCCGGGTTTAGACTAGTGTTTGAGTCCTACAAGTTTGTAATGACCAAGAATGGTCAGTTTCTTTGTAAGGGCTGCCTTGATAAATGACTATTTAAGATGTCTGTAATGTCTGTTTTCCGCGAACAGACGAATAATAAAATTATTACTTCTGTTTACTTGTTGGATTATTCTAATTTATGGCATAATAGATTATGACACGTAAACTTCAACACAATTAGAAGGTTAATGAATCTAGAATTAATACCTACGTTTAAAACCGATTCACAAGACAAATGTGAAAATTGTGTTGAAGCAAAATTGGCTAAAGCAACGTTTCATTTGGTAATGAGAAGTACCAAACCACTCGAGTTAATTCATACAGATGTATATGATTTAAAACTTGTGCAAACTCGAGATGGGAAAAAGTACTTTACAACGTTTATTGGCGATTGCACAAGATATTGCTATGTATATCTTTTGAAAAGTAAAGATGAAGCTTTAGTAGCTCTTAAAACTTATACGAATAAAGTTGAAAATTAGCTTAATTTGAAAATAAAGATGATTTGAAGTGATATATGCGGAGAGTATGTTGCTCCGTTTGAATAATTCTGCTCGAAATTGGGTATAATTCATCAAACGACAACTCCCTACTCACCTCAATCAAATGGTGTAGCAGGACGAGAAAATCGAACTCTAAAGGAGATGATGAATGTGATGTTAATAAGTTCTAGCTTACCCCAAAACTTGTAGGGGGAAGCCATACTTTCTGCAAACTACATTCTTAATAAAATCTCACAAAAAAGTAAAAACGAAACTCCATATAAGTTATGAAAATGATGTAAACCATCATATAAATACCTTAAAGTGTGGGGGTGTTTGGCTAAAGTCCAAGTACCTAAGCCGGAACAAATTAGAATCAGTCTAAAGACAATTGATTGTGTTTTCATTGGATATGCTAACAATAGTAGTGCATATCACTTTTTAGTGCACAAGTCAGCTATTCCTGATATAAATGAAGGTATGATCATTGAATCAAGAAATGTTGTATTCTTCGAGAATATCCTTCCGAATAAAGAAAGGAAAGAAGAAAGTTCGAATAAACGAACTTATGAAACTACAAGGTTACCTCAAAGTAATGATGAAGAGGAACCAAGACACAGTAAAAGGACAAAAGTAGCTAAGTCTTTTGGTTCTGATTTTCTAACTTATATGTTAGAAACCGAACCAATAACTATTCAAGAAGCTTTGTCTAGTCCAGAAGCTAGAAGCTATTAATCATGAAATAGATTCCATCATGCAAAATAACACTTGGGAGTTAGTTGATCTCCCATCGGGTTGCAAACCTTTGAGATGCAAGTGGATCCTTAAAAGGAAGTATAAAGCAGATTGATCTATAGATAAGTACACAGCCCGTTTGGTAGGTAAAGGGTTTAAACAAAAGGAGGGATATGACTTTTTCGATACATATTCTCCTGTTACGAGGATCACGGCCATTCGTGTTCTCATTGCTATTGAAACATTTATTAACATTGAGATACATCAAATGAACATAAAAACTGCCTTCTTGAATGGTGAGCTTGAAGAGGAGATTTATATGGAACAACCCAAGGGGTTCGTTGCACCCAGTCAAGAGCGAAAGGTGTGTAAACTTGTTAAGTTACTTTATGGACTAAAACAAGCACCTAACATGAAAATTTTGACTCGACTATGAGGTCAAACGGTTTCAAGATCAATGAATGTGACAAGTGTGTCCAGATTAAAGATACTACAAATGATTACATCATTGTATGCCTTTCTGTAGATGATATATTGATTATGGGTAGTAGTCATGATTTAATCATGAAAAAGAAGAACATGTATATGATGTTATATTAGGGATTAAAATCTCTAATAGTTCAGATGGAATTGTCTTTCCCATTATGTCAAAGCATACTTAAAATGTTTAATTCTTTTGATAGTCCTCCGGTTAAGACACCTGTAGATCTAAGTCTACACTTGGCCAAGAATAGAGGAGAACTAGTTTCTCAGCTGGAATATGCAAGGGTAATTGGCAGTCTGATGTATTTAACGAATTGTACACGTCCAAACATTGCATATTAAGTGAGTAAGCTAAGTAGGTTCACAAGTAACCCGAGTAAGGATCACTGGAAGGCTGAGGAAACACATTGAGAAAAGGTTACCTGAACCACGAGCAAGCAAGCAAATATTTGAACTGTAACCTGATAATATTCTCAAGATATTCAAGCAAACTCCTCAAGCCTGAAACTAGAAGGAAATCAATCCAACACATAGATGTGAAGGAAAGACTACTTCAAACTGTTGAAGAGGAAACTTTTGAAGAATCAAAAGGGGTCTACTTTCCAAGGAGGATTGTAGGAAGGTTCAAGGTCGAACCAGTCTCGGGTTATTGGAGGGCTTCGTGATCAAATCCAAGAAGCTTGTGAAAGTGTGCTGAAGTGGCAAGGCAACTGCCCTGTGAAGAAGCTGAGTCGGAAGAGTCGAAACAATTTCTATTGTGGAGGGTGAGGCTTCTCGTTAGCGCCAGTAGAACAAACATTTTGATACAGAGAGGAAGATGCCGGTGGGCTCGAAAAAAGAGAAGCCAACTGTGTGACCAAGGCATCTCTAGACTGAGTCCAAGGAGAAAGTCAGCTGTGTGATCAAGACTTGTCTCTAGACTGATAACCACTTTGTGAACCGATCATTACTTAGTGGATTAGAAGAATTACCCCATCTTCGAACCTTTATAAAAATTATTTGTGTCATTTACATTTCAGCACTTTTATTTCTGCATACTTACTTATATCTGCTGATAATTTGCTATCCGACTGATAATTAACCAAGTACTAAAATCAAGTGTTAAAACAAGTTTAAATAAAATTCAAGGGTGTTAAGTCTTCCGCTGATAAAACTCAACACAACCAAGTTAAGGTTTAGGCTAAACATCTGAGTTATTCTATCAACAGCTCTGTTGAGTCTGTTGAGTGGCTAACTCTGCTGATTAACTAACTTAGATGTCACTCAAGGACTTAGCTGCGTGATTAACTCTGTAATATTTTAAAAGGACTAAAATCGAAAAGTTGGTAAGGTTTATTCAACCCCCCCTTCTAAACCTTACTTACACCCCTTGGGACCTACAAGTGGTATCAGAGCGGTTGTTTCATTGAGCATTCCGCACTGGTTACTAAACTAGATCTCTATCTTTTCTAAAAGATTTTAACACTTGTATTTTCAAAATCTTTCATTCTTAGCAAAACTTATTATCATGGAAGCAAATCTGACATGCATCCCTATGTTCACTTTGTTGAGGAATTTGATGACTGGAAAATTCGTATGTAGGCTCATCTATCTGCTTTACATGATGAAATGTGGCTAGTGATAGAAGATGGGCCACTGCAAATACTTAAGGTGAACACATCTGTAAGAATAGCAGCTGCAGTGGCAGAAATAGAAGAAGACAAACCAGCCATGGTTGAAAAGCCAAGGACTGAGTGGACCAATGATGACAGAAAGAGATACAACTTGGATAATGTGGCCAAGGAAATTCTCTACAAGACATTGGACAAAGCAATGTTCAATAAAGTCAAATCTTGCAAATCTGCAAAAGAAATATGGGATAAATTAACTTTAATTTGTGAAGGATCTGAGCAAATTAAAGAAAATAAATTATCTGTTGTTGTACAGAAATTTGAAAATTTTAAAATGCTTGCAGGTGAAAGCTTGGATCAGCTGGATGCCAGATTCACTGAAATCACAAATGAGCTATCAACACTTGGGAAAGAATATACACAAATGGAAATGTGTATGAATATTCTAAGAAGCCTCCCAGCTGAATGGGAAATGAAGGTCATGGCCCTGAGACATTCAATGAACCTCACAACAACATCCAATCATGAGCTATTCTTAGATCTCAAAGCTTATGAGTTTGAGCTGAGAAGAAAAGATCAAGAGGAGACAATCGTACCCAAAACAGCTGCACTTATTGTCAAGGAGGGAAAGAGAGCTGAAGTCAAGGACGCCATAGACTAGGAGGAGATTGCCCTGATGGTTAAAAGATTCAACAAGTTCTTCAATAAGAACTATAAAATAAACAAGGGTGAATCCTCCAGGAGACATTCAGCTCCCTCCAAGTCAAGGGAAGACAGGCCACCCAAGAGAGCTGAGCATCAAAGGGTTGAGTATCAGAGAGCTGACAACCCAAGGACAGAAAGATCTCATCAAAGAGCTGAGAACCTGTGTTGGAACTGCAGACAACCAGGACATTTTGCAATTGACTGTTCCTATCCACCAGTTAATAAGTACAAGAATTAAGAAGAAAGAAAAGTCTTCAGAGAGAGAAGACAAGAAAAAAGAAAAAGCCATGTTGGTGCTTTGAGACTCAGAGACTAAGTCGAAAGAAGCGGCAGACTCGAGAGTAGTGAAGTGACTACTCAAGTGATTCGGAAGAAGAATCAATTATCCTGTCTAATGGCTAAAGAACAAGATCAACTGGACCGGGAAGATGAGGTACACTCTAACTCATCTCACTCGGATTCTAGTGATAGTGATTGTAACACACACACTTCATCACCCACTGATCTTTATGATTCATTAGGCAAAATGATAAAAGACTTTGAGCACATTAAATCCTCACACACACTATTAAATGAGGAAAACAACCAGCTCAAAGGCCAAAACTCACAGCTGACTAAGGAGCTGAGTACTCTAAGTCACATAGCTGATGAGAACAAAGATCTAAAGGCTGAGAATGATAAACTAATAGCAGAAATAGCTGCTATAGAAAAGAGGGAAAGTGATCTAAAAAATGTGATTGCCTCATTTACAAAGGCATCTAAATCATTAGATGACCTTATTATGAACCAAAAAGAGTATAGAGATAAGACAGACATAGGATTCAATTCATTTGTGCACAGTCAAACTCCTAGAGTGACTTTGGAAAAGGGATCTTCAAGCAATGAAGCATTCAAAAACCCAAAACACCAAATGTTGCACCCACATTTATTCCAAAGCACAATCACAAACAAACTGGCCTTAGATATAAAGGAAAAGGAAAACAGCCAGTTGAGTATGCTGAGAGGACAACTGAGAAGAAATCCAGCAAAGTTCCTCAGCAAACTCCAAAAGAAAAATACTCTGTGAAAAATAAGCAGAGCTACCAAAAACCCCAGAAGTTTTATCAAAGAAACACATATGATGGGAATGGTAGAAATTACCCGAGCCAAGCTGATTGGAATAATGTGAAATATCAGCAAAGACCAATGGAATACAAACCTAGATGGCAAAGACCCAGACCTCAGCAAAGATCATTCCAAAGGCAAAAGAGCTATTATCGGCACACATGCGCACCCAGACACTACACTAAAAAATATCACAATTACCCAAAGAAGGCAATTGCTAAAACACACACAGGCATACAGACAAAAGAGATAGCTGTATGAACCTAAAGCCCCCAAGCAATTTGCCAAAGTGAATTATGATTATGGAACAGATAGATGGCAACCTCTTAGAGTCAAATCATTTGGCTATAGGTTGGTTGGATCATCTTACAACATTAACCCCTCAGGACCCAGACAAGTATGGGTACCTAAAAACTAATTTCCTTGATTGCGGGTTCAAGGAACAACGAGTGCCAAGGAACCTGGTACATGGATAGTGGTCATTCCGGACATATGACAAGAAACAAGAAAAATCACAAGATTCAAGGAGATTAGAGGTGCAAAAGTCATATTTGGAGGAAATGAAGCTCGAGGGGAACTAAAAGGCACTGGATCCATCAAGAAGAATGAATTAGATATCAGATATGTTGCATATGTTGAAGGCCTCAACTTCAACCTGTTAAGCATCAGCCAACTCTGTGACAAGGGCTACAATGTTGGATTTAATATGGAAGTGTGCCAGATCAAAGATATCAATCAAATGAAATAGTCTTTGCAAGGATCAAGACAGAAGAATATGTATGTGGTAGGCGGTCGGTCTTTGCCACACCAAGTACTGTCTGCTAGCAAAGAGCACAACCGAATCAAGTTGGGTGTGGCACAAAGGTTCGAGTCATCCCGACTTCAAGACAATCAACAAGCTTGCAAGGAGTCATCTTGTGGAAGGATTGCGGACTCGATGTACAAGAAAGAAAGTGTATGTGATGCATGCGGATGGGAAAACAAATCAAATCTTCATTCAAGGAGAAGCTGGTTCTTCTTCAACAAGGATATTGCATCTGTTGCATATGGATTTATTTGGTCCAGTTGAACCAACCAGCATAAGTGGAAAGAAGTACACCTTAGTGGTAGTAGATGATTATTCAAGATATACATGGACAATCTTCATGTGCAAAAAGAAGGAAACTTTGCAAAAGTTACCACAACTGATGAAAAAAGTTCCAAATGAAAAGAGCCAAATCATTATAAAGATAAGGTCTGATAGAGGAACTGAGTTTGTCAATGGGATAATAACTCAGTATTGTGTTGAAAATGACATTGCTCATGAGTTATCTGCAGCAAGGACTCCACAGCAGAATCGAGTAGCTGAAAGGAGGAACAAAACTCTCAATGAAGCTGCAAGAATCATGTTAGCTGAAGCTGGATTGCCTAAGAGATTTTGGGCTGAAGCCATCAACACTACATGCTATACTCAAAATAGATGCATGATTAATAGACATCTGACAAAGACTCCCTATGAAATATGGACTGAGAGAAAGCCAAATGTTGCATATTTTAGAATATTTGGATATAAATGCTTCATCCACAACAATGGCAAGAATAATCTAAAGGCTTTTGATGCTAAAGCTGATGAAGGTATCTTTTTGGGATACTCAGCTGAGAGCAAAGCCTATAGAGTGCTAAACAAGAGGACTATGGTCATAGAAGAGTCTATCCATGTGGTTTTTGATGAACCTAATGTGAATGGAGAAGACATTGAAGAGTTAGGCGATAAGTTTGAATCGACCAAACTATGCGAAGAGTCCTTATTTCGGTGAAGTAAGAGTAATCAACCAAGATGAAGATGAGATAGTTGAATCTCAAAGACAGCTAGAAAGTCTGCAGTTGGATGATGATGAAAGAGCTGCTCAAGACAACGCAGTTGCAAGACAACTGAACCCAACTGACTTACTTCAACCTGATGTGAGATGGCTGAGAGACCATCCACTAGAGCTAGTCATTGGAGATGTTAGAGATGTTGTAAGAACCAAATCCAAAGCTCAGCAAGAAGTAATGTTCACTTATTTTATTTCCCAAATAGAGCCAAAAGATGTGTCTCAAGCACTGGATGATACACATTGGATTCAAGCCATGCAAGAAGAACTGAATCAGTTTGAAAGGAACAAAGTATGAGAATTGGTGCAGAGACCAACCCATCAGAATGTTATTGGCACAAAATGGGTTTTCAGAAACAAGATGAATGAGGAATGATCCGTGGTAAGAAACAAAGCAAAGTTGGTAGTCAAAGGGTATTGCCAAGAAGAGGGAATAGATTTTGATGAAACCTTTGCTCCCGTTGCAAGATTAGAAGCAATAAGTATGTTTCTTGCCTATGCTGCTCACAAGAACTTAACTGTATATCAAATGGATGTAAAAAGTGCAATTTCTAAATGGACTGTTAGAGGAAAAAGTCTATGTTGAACAACCTCCAGGTTTTGAGCAGAATATGGATTGAAACAGGCACCAAGAGCATGGTATGATACATTATCTCAATTTCTAACTGATAATAGATTCGCCAAAGGCAAAGTGGACATAACACTCTTCAGAATTCAAGATGGAGAGAGTATACTGTTTGTTCAAATATATGTAGATGATATCATTTTTGGATCCACAAACAAAGAGTTGTGTGATAAGTTCTCAAACCTCATGCAAGGCAAATTTGAAATGAGCATGATGGGAGAGCTAACCTTTTTCCTAGGACTTCAAGTTAAGCAATTGAAGGATGGAACTTTCAAAAGTCAAACAAAGTACACCAAAGATTTAATGAAGAAATTTGGTATGGAAGAGAAGTCTTCTGTGAAAATACCAATGAACACATTAGTCAAGATGGACATGGATGCAGATGGTAAGGTCAGAGATCAAACAAGATCTGAGCACTTATTGGATCAACGCTCTATCTAACGGCCAAAGAGCCGCGGACATCACCTTTGTAGTAGGTGTATATGCAAGATTTCAATCTGCACCAAGGAGAGCCACATGATCGCTAAGAGAATCCTAAGATATCCGAAGGGATGCCGAGAAAGTTGGCTTATGGTATCCAAAGGAAGGTGGATTCAAGCTTATTGGTTACTCGGACTCGGTACTATCTTGGATGTAGAGTTGACGGGAAAGAGTACTTCGGTACATGTCAAACGCTTGAAACATATTGGTTTCTGGTTCAAAAAAAACAAAACTCAATAGCCACATCCACAACCGTGAAGCAGTACATAGCTACTAAAAAACAAGTTGTGCCCAAATCTTATGGATGAGACAACAAGCGAGAGATTATGAAATTGAAGAAAAGGGGATTCCAATTATTTGTGATAACACAAGTGCTATTGCAATTACTCAGAATCCTGTGTTGCATTCAAGAACAAAGCACATTGATGTCAGATATCATTTCATAAGAGATCATGTTGAAAAAAAAGACATCACTTTGGAATATATCTCAACTGATAAAAATGATTAGTGACATATTCACCAAGCCCTTATGTGAATCAAGATTTGAAGAGCTTAAGCATGAGCTAGGGTTAATTGAGCTGAGTTAACACTCAGAAGACTCAATGAGAAGATATGAAAGAGATGAAGTGAGAAATGAATCAGTTTTTCACATCAGCCAAGTGAAACAGTCATATCGGAAAGTCAGCTGTATCAAGTTAGCTGACAACTGAGTCGCCTAATGAAAGAGAGATGAAGAGTTAAGTCATTTGTGAAATAAGCTAAGTCATTTATGAGCTAAGTGACAAAAACATAGTCGTTTTAAATGAGCGGGAATGTTTTTAAGGATGATGTCGAATAATGATGGGTATCAAAAAAAGTCGCACAATAAGCATATGATTGGATTGTTCGCCTTATTTTTAGCTTCACCGCAAGTGTACGATGTAGTTTATAGAATAGGGTAAGCAAGGTCGTATCCACAGAGACTAATAAATTAATGTGCTAAGTATTGAACTAAGATAGTCTTATTTTTATTTAGACGATCGTAATTGGATGATTGTTGTGGAGGTAAAGACAAGAATAACCACAAAAACACAAGATGGAAAATAATGGAATTATCAAGAGAATAAAACGGATTCCCGGGTTATGGTTTCGATTAATATTCCTCTTGTTGTCCGATTTAATCAAAGCCAAAGTTATTATCAATATACCTATAAGACGATCACCATGATATTTTATCCTCCCTCTCGAGATGCATATAAAACGTAGATTGAAATATCTTTGCTAGCATCTCTACTCAACAATAGATATACAACTCCCAAAAGCACCAAAGATCAAATATCCTCACAAACATCTACAAACCTCTCGATTCATGCAAATATTCATGTCAAGTACTCAAGATCTAATATTGAAACTCATCTCTCGAATTATGAATCAATATATCAAACAAGTTAAATCATTGATCAAGTGATAAAACAAGAATAAGCTCAAAGTACTCAAATAGGCTTCAAGACAATAACTTCAACTAAGATTAAAACATTCAATAAGAGTTCAATTAATCTACTTCCAAAACCCGGAAATCACAAGATGTTTAGCTACCCATTACAAATAAACAACTCATAGACAAATTGTTCATATTCATAAGAAGCTAAAATGAAAGATTAAAGCACAAAGAATGAGAAAACTTAGGGAAATGGATAATCTCTCGATTAATCTTCAATCCTCAAGCTCCGATTCAACCCGATTCTTCCCTTGATTCTTCCTTGATGAAATTGATGTGTTTCTTGTGTTCTTGGGTGTATTCCCAGCCTTTCCTCCCCTGGTGTGCGCCCCAAGAAGTGGTATTTATACCCTTTTTGAAGTCTAGGTCAATTTGCTGTCATTTTTGGAGTTTTCTGCAAGAACGCACGGGTCGTGCGCCCACGCACGGGTTACCCGTGCTCAAAGCCGTAGGAAAACATCCAGTCTCTGTAGGGCGCACGGGTCGTGCGTCCACGCACGGGTTACCCGTGCGCCACCCAAACGTCCAAATTTGTTTGCGGGGTCTTCATAAGAGTTGTAGCCCTCTCTTTTAGCTTTCCATATCCACTTGAATCACCTTAATATCAATTTTGTAGAGAGAGTTATGGCCAAAATACTAAACCACCGCCATCTTTGGAAATTCCATACGCGTTTGGATGTTCCTTGAGATAAATCTCCTTGTTGTTTGATCATCCATGCTTCTTTTGACACACGACTCATCACTATGACTCTAGAATCCATATAGTTGGCTTCCAATTGGGTGTAATCGCTCGATTCTTGATGATTCTAGGTTGCAATGCTCGTATTTGTCACAAAATCACTACAAATATCGTTAAATTCCTACAAAACGAGCAAAGCGTAATATCTTTCCCACAAAGAGCGAATATATACCATTTCATACACGTTATTGCATGTTTATAAACAATTATAGCCATAAATATGCCCTAAAATACATGCAAAACTCACACCTATCATGGATATAAATGCTGTCGCATTAAATGCGAGGAATTAAATGCGGTTTGACGTGCTAAATCTGAGCCGTTGATCTTGATCAAATTTCAAAAATCAAAAACCCGTCCTTTCATAACCCTTATATACGGTTTTCAGTCTTCTCTCTCACACTTTACTGAAACTGTTCATCTTTCAAGCAAAAGAAAGCAAGGTTTTTTCTCTCTCGCAAACCCTACGTGTTCTCAAGCCAGTTTATCAAGTTTTAATCGGTAAAACTCTCTACAAATGGCACCAAAGTTTAATTTCATCAAGTTATCGAAGCAAATCCACTCAGGATCGTCCGTGGATTTTGACGGCATGGTGAAGCAGGGTTCGGATGAAACCCTAGTGAAGAAAATTGCTAATATGTTGGAAAAGTCCAGTCTTAAGGGTTTTCTTACAATGGAGTACTCGCACACCTACCTTGAAGAAGTGGCGCAATTTTACGTGAATGCTGAGGTGCAGGACGAAGGCATCAAGTCTTCTGTCCACTGCAAGGACATTATGATAACTGCTAAAGACCTTGCGGAGCACTATTTGTTGTCGTCTGAGGGCATGTCTGAGATAAACGAGCTAATGTCGATTTGGCTGCTGCATGGAAAGAGGTAGCCAAACCTGAGTGTGCTGCGAAGGTGATCTACACAGCTTAGAAGAAGCTGATGAAGGACGACTATCACAAGTTGATGGATGTCGTCTCAAAGTGTGTAGACACCCGAGTTGAGCCAACACCTACTGAAAGGTATGTTACCACCGCCCCAACGATCGAGCACTCAACGGAAGCGTGCCATGAGTGCGGAGAAGAGTGACCCCATCATCGATCACTCGGTTGGTGTGCCCGGTGAGGGGTAACTCACTTCACTACATAGGGGTCGGAGGATCTTTGCAGATGACTCCATATTGAAGAAAGGAGACGAAGTAGAAACTGAAAAAGAACCACAGCAGGTTGACATTGACGAAGCTCGGACAACTGAGTCTGTCCCAAATTTGAAATATCACCGCTTTGCTGGTGAGGACACTTGCTTTATTGCGATCGAGGCACAAGATGGCAATGGCCCGGAGTTAACACTGCAGGCGGTGAAAGTGCAATCCAAGGGGTTGAGACTTCTTCGATGCCATGGTCCAAGACCCTAAGACAAACCGCGCGGCCTGTCGAAGGGAATGTAGAAGGCCTCTCTGCAGTTGAGACTGCTGGAGGTGTTGAAGGCCCAAGGGAAGTTGAGACCTCCCTGGGTAAAGCTCAAGAAGTTCAGAACATCCCTCCTATCAACATTGATGAATCTGAGAAGGAGATTAGTGCACTTCCGATTCTCGGAGACAACCCGACATATCATTTAAAGTCGAAGATGAAGTTTAGAGTCGACACTGTTGAACATCAAAAGGACCCAACCGAGGATGTTCTCCCACGCATTTGTGTCGATCAAGTTTTAAAGTGCTCATCAAACATTTAACTTTGATGATGAACCAAGCCCATAGGTTTTTCATCATCCGATGACGCCGATGATGATGCAAATGAGACCGGTACTTCACTTAGCCAAATCTACTAAGGCCGAAGAAGAAGTCATTAAGACAATGAAGCTCGGTCGGTGGCGGCCACCCATTTCAAAAATCCCACTGAAACCGAGTCATCTGCGGCAGCTCCCACAAAGCAGCAGCATCTGACTCCACTAGGATCATCACATGCACAGACTAAAATTTCAATCCCTTATGTGGGAGATGATACTTTTGAGCAACTATTTCCCTTTTCACTTGAGCTGCCAGAGCTAGAGGAAGAAACAACTAAAGAGCAGCGACGATACACTATTCGAGAAGATCCAGTAATCCCTATCGACTCCAATGTACCAGCAAACTTTGATTTCGATGCAGAATGGCTGCCAGCTGAATCAGGTGTGACATCTGAGATCCGTGAAGTCTTCAAGAAAATCTGTGGAGAGATTTAGAAGATCGAATGACACCAGGCCTCATTAGATCTACGTCTGCACAATAGAGATGCCAACCTCACAGCAGATTTAAGAGGCATAGTGGTACGGATCAGGGAGTGGTGTCAGTAGCAGAGTGCAATGCGATACGAACAAGTTCGATATTTCAAGGCATTGTACAATAAGATGCTTGTTTGGAGTCCGACAATCTTTGATATGAAGCGAGATGATGCGGACGTATATGGAAAGATTGCATGCCTCCCACACAACCGAAATGGAGTTCTGCGTGAATTTCATCAAAAAAAATTTTGCGTGTTGAGAGAGAACATGAATACAAAGTTCAACCTTCTCATGGCTGAAATGAAACTGATGGCAGCTGAATCAAAGGCCACTCATTTAGAATTTCGAACAGCACATGCCGCAGCACACTCCAAGCAGAACTCAACTCTCAGCAGATTGGACTTCATGCTCGCAGGAATGTTCCCTGGGGTCCCTCTCTCCTTTGATGATGCCAAAAAGGGGGAAGATGAGTACCTAAGGAAGTTGAAAGAAGAAGCAGCTGGTGAGAAAGCAGCTGATGAGAAGAAAAAAGGATTTGACCCTAATGATTGCTGAAACCCCTCAGCAGGGTCATGTGACAGCCTCGATAATCAGCAAACTTCCAGTAACTCTGCCGATCGAACACTCTATTGTAGTAGCAGATCAGTTAGAGTTCGATAAAAAGACGGATGCCCACGTTGAAGTAGTGATGAAACAATTTGGTGGCATTCCGGCAGGGAAGGATCAAGATGCATTCCAGATGATGGATCCGAGCCAAGATCTGTTGAAGAATTTAAGATGCTCGAATCCGAAGGCTATTTCTAGAAGATGTCTGTAGCCCAAGCCTGGGATCTGTACTGGGAGAAGGGTCTGAAGTTATGCGAAGAAACTGATAGACAGAAGATTACCAGCAGCCATTCAGTTGGTAAGCAGAAGACTCATGTATAGTATACACCCAGAGGAGGAGGAAGAAGTGGTGGAGGAAGAGGTTTTTGACCTAGACCTCTACCCAAAAATATCGAATATGTAGATCCCGACAAGAAGGGAAGGATCTACTGGGCTGGGTATGATGAAGTAGCGAATCTGGAAGTGGCCAGGAAGAATGCTGACTACATAAAAAGAATAGAAGAGGAAAAAAGAAGACAAGACCAACTATGGCAAGAAAGGCAAGAGAGGAAGCGAAAAGATGATGCTGCAAAAAGAGCCTATGAAAAGAAGAAAGTAGTTGAAGATGAAAGAAAAAGAAAAAGAGCTGATGATGACAGAGCTGAAGAGGAAAGAATGAGGCAGCGAAGACGATGAAGTATTGCTGCGAACCCTTCATGTATTTTACTCTTGTAAATACATTTTTGTGTAAGTCATCTGTTTATTCAATAAAGTGTTTTGTAATTCCTCACTTTATATTTGTATCTTAGCATAGATGCTTGTAATTTGCTTAGATTTAAATATGCTCTGATACACTTTGTAAACAACTGTGTAAAGGACAAGAATGTTATGATCAATAAAATGATTGATTATGTGCATACATTCTTTGTTACTACATTGTCTGTATGTATCTTTGTTGTTTACATGTTGTTTAATGTTTTTTTGTTTTGGCATCATCAAAAAGGAGGAAATTGTTGGGAAATTTATTTTAGATTTTGATGAATGCCATGTAAAACTTAAACTAGAAAGTTGGCACCCCATTTTCCTTGTAATTTTCATTGTAATAGATAGGGCTGGAAAAGCTAAGTCGAGTCAGCTAAGCCTAGAAATACAAGAAGTAACTGAAGACTGAAGTGAAGACTCCGCTGTGAAACAACTGAGTATGGCCAAGAAGGTAGATCAAGAACCTGACTGAAGATGTATCAGTTGAGGAACATCTATGTGAAGTGTCAGTCTAAGTCATCTCAAGAAGCCAAGTCACAAGTTGAAAGTGACAGTTGAGTCTTCAAATGATTGAAGCAGACTCAAGTCACCTGGGGAATTAGGCAGCAACCAAGAGAAGTTAACTAAAAGGAATCCGTTGCACAGAAGTCAAGAATACTACTTAAATATTTGCAGCAACCAATCATGCTGTCAGGTCTTAAAGTGTTGGTCCCAGAAGCATGCAAAAGGAATAAACCAATGGAAAGCACTGTACCTCGTGTAAGAACCTGAAAAGCTAAACATTCATTTAATACGAGGAAAGGTCTACATCTCAAGATTGAATACCAAGAAAAGACAAGTCAACGAACACAAGTGTCTTTTGAAAATCAAACTATCTCTTCAACAAGCAGATTTTGAAAGTTCACTATAAAAGGCTGAGGAAACACATTGAGAAAAGATTACCTGAACCACGAGCAAGCAAGCAAATATTTGAACTGTAACCTGATAATATTCTCAACATATTCAAGCAAACTCCTCAAGCCTGAAACTAGAAGGAAATCAATCCAACACAAAGCTGTGAAGGAAAGACTACTTCAAACTGTTGAAGAGAAAACTTTTGAAGAATCAAAAGGGGTCTACTTTCCAAGGAGGATTGTAGGAAGGTTCAAGGTCGAACCATTCTCAGGTTATTGGAGGGCTTCGTGATCAAATCCAAGAAGCTTGAGAAAGTGAGATGAAATAGCAAGGCAACTGCCCTGTGAAGAAGCTGAGTCGGAAGAGAAGCCAGCTGTGTGACCAATGAATCTCTAGACTGAGTCCAAGGAGCAAGTCAGCTGTGTGATCAAGACTTGTCTCTAGACTGATAACCACTTTGTGAACCGATCATTATTTAGTGGATTCCTCCAAGAGTTGGAGAAGAGAGGATTAGAAGAATTACCCCATCTTCGAACCTCTATAAAAATCATTTGTGCCATTTACATTTCATCACTTTTATTTCTGCATACTTACTTATATCTGCTGATAATTTGCTATCCGACTGATAATTAACCAAGTGCTAAAATCAAGTGTTAAAACAAGTTTAAATCAAATTCAAGGGTGTTAATTCTTCCGGTGATAAAACTCAACACATCCAAGTTAAGGTTTAGGGTAAACAGTTGAGTTATTCTATCAACAGCTCTATTGAGTCTGTTGAGTGGCTAACTCTGCTGATTAACTAACTTAGTTATTTTAAAAGGACTAAAATTGGAAAGTTGGTAAGGTTTATTCAATCCCCTTTCTAAACCTTACTTACACCTCTTGGGACCTACAAGTGGTATCAGAGCGGTTGGTTCATTGAGCCTTCCGCACTGGTTACTGAACTAGATCTCTATCTTTTCTAAAAGATTTTAACACTTGTATTTTCAAAATCTTTCATTCTTAGCAAAACTTATTATCATGGAAGCAAATCTGACACGCATCCCTATGTTCACTGTTGAGGAATTTGATGACTGGAAAATTCGTATGCATGCTCATCTATCTGCTTTACATGATGAAATGTGGCTAGTGATAGAAGATGGGCCACTGCAAATACTTAAGGCGAACACAACTGTAAGAATAGCAGCTGCAGTGGCAGAAACAGAAGAAGACGGACCAGCCATGGTTGAAAAGCCAAGGACTAAGTGGATATGTTTTCACAATAGGTGGAGGAGCGGCATCGTGGAAGTCTTCTAAGCTGACGTGCATAGCTCAATCCACTATGGAATCTGGGTTTATTGTTTTAGATAAAGCTGGACAAGAAACAGAATGACTTAGAAACTTCTTAGAGGATTCCTTGTTGGAATAAGTTGGTCCCTGCTGTTTTGATACATTGTGATAGTCAATCAGCAATTATTGATGCTAAATGATCATTACATAGTTACAAATTCTATATTTAACAGCTTCTCTAATAAGAATGCAGAAATCAAATTTACTCTTATTTACTAATAGTACTATAAGAAATCAAGGATATTTATAGTTTCTAGGTACAAGAGAAAGTGGAATTTTCTTATGCATAGTAAGTCCAGGCAGAACCTCAGTATCAATATCTTCTTTCTTCATCCCAGAAGGCAATTCCCAGTCGAACGAGTAAAGAAGATTGGCGAGAGCAATCTCCACCGTCGCAAGTCCCATCGAGATTCCAGGGCACCCCCTTCGGCCCGCCCCAAACGGAATCACCTGAAAATCTTGTCCTATGATGTCAACATTAGTATTCAAGAATCTCTCTGGCTGAAATTCGTTCGGGTTTTCCCAATACTCGGGATCTCTTGCAATTGCCCACGCGTTTACGTACACTAAAGTTTTAGGTGGAATAGTATAGCCATTTAAGTTGCACTTTTCTAGTGTTTCTCTAGGCAATAGGAGTGGAGCTGGTGGGTACAATCTTAAGGTCTCCTTAATTACTGCTTTTAGATAGGGAAGTTTTGGCAGATCATCTTCATTTACTTGACCTTTTTCTCCAATCAATTCTCTAATCTCGTTTTGTAACTTCTTCATTGATGTTGGATGTTTCATAACGGCAGTCATGGTCCAAATTATTGTTGCTGCACCTGTATCTGTTCCAGCGATGAATATATCCTGTTCAGAAAACATAAATTATTAGAATCCCAGAAAAATGAATCATGATGGCAAAGACAAGATCAAAAACTGATAGGGACAATAACAAAAAACTACCATGAGGTTTAACCTGTTAAAAATATAATGTGCAACCTAATTACTATGGTCAAACGTCCTATTAATGTAGCAGCCAGAGTTGGTGAGGAATAAAGCAATTATCCACTCAAGCTTTAATTAGTGCAGCAACATTAATTAATCTACTAAACAACACTAATTAGGCCTATAAATAGGCATCTTATGCCATCAGTTTGAGTAACCGAGAGAGAAACAAAACCAAAGCCTATTAAGGCTAAAGAGTGAGAAAGTAGCAAAAACTTGTGAAAAAAAGATTTGTATAAAATTGTTAGTGTATTTTTATAAGTTGTATCCATCAAAATATTTTCTCTTTCAATATATTTTTGCCTCCAATTTACTTTCTATCTCTCCTACATTTTCATATTTTCAATGTATACCCAACAATTATGGTATTGATGACACTCTTGGCCTGATAACCTCCCATATTTATTAAGATGGTTGTAGACACCTAAATTTACTGCCAAATATTGCTAGTGTCAAAATCTTCATTCTTGGCTATCAAGACAAGATCATGCAAATGAGGAAGTGATTTACCATTGTTTTGGTAAATAAATCAAGTCAAATCAAATCAAATCACGATCTTTTAATTATGGCAAGATATACAAGACAAATCATGATTGGCCAATCAAATCGCCTCGTTTCATCCGGCAATTATGACAAGAATTCTCATCCTACATCTATAAATAGAGGCCCTCTTCATAATTCATAGACACGAATTCAAAGAGAAGAAATCCAAGCAAGAAAGACGGTGGAGAAAATTCTCTCAAGTCAATAAGATCAAATTCAATGAGTCTACGATGTTCAAGGCGAAACTCAAGGCGTTCATCATGGAATCTACCAAAATCATAGTGTTAATTCGGGAATAAGCTACCAATCCATCGGTTAATATTATCGAAGGTCAAATCCATCATAGAAGAAGATTGAAGGATCGATTCCATCAACAAACTTCCAAGTCAGAAAGTCAAAGTTCTTAAAGATTCAACTTTTGATTCGAGAATAAGCTATCAAGCCCTCGCATTAACGTTATTAATGATCATATTAAAAAACGGAGGAGATGAAATAGGTCATTCCACTTCCAAAATATCAAATTCCGAAGTTCTTGATCTTGAAGAGAAGAATCAGAGGAAAAATAGAAATTGCAACCCATATTTTTTTATTTTCATTTAGATAAATTTAATTTGTACTATTTTTCTTGTTTGTTAATTTTCAGACAATAAATTTTTTTGTTACGATGGCTTCAACTAGTGGTAGTGATCTTTCATTCTCAGATTCCCAACAAGGTGTTCCTTTCTTTGTTGGCTAAAATTATGAATTATGTAACGTTCTAATGAAGATAATTTTCGTGTCCTATGAACTTTGGGATGTTGTAGAAGACGGGTATAAATCATATACCCAGGAGGAGATAGCCGCATTAACAACAACATAAAAGAAAGAGCATAAAGAGAAACAAAAATGGGTAAGTTAGATCTATTCTTCCGCGCATTATGGGAGTCGCTAGTTCACATCAAACTAGTGCTACTTGATCAATGAGAGTTTTTTCAGAAACAAAAAAACTAAAGAAGCATGGGAAATTGTGAAAAAAAAATTGGAGGCCACGAAAAAGTTATCACTATTAAATTGCAAAATTATGGCGAGATTTTGATAACTTAGTTATGAAAGATAACGGAAATATCCAAGAATTGTTTCTAGAGTTTCCACAATAATAAATCAAATCAGAGGCTATAGTGATATAATCGAAGACAATAAGATCGTTGAAAAACTGTTATGGAGTCTACCGACAAAGTTCGAGCATATTGTTGCTGCCATTGAAGAATCCAAAGATCTGTCAAAACTATCTTTGGACGAATTTATGGAATTACTGGAAGCCCACGAAAAAAGAATGAGTGGATTTTTAAGTCAAAACCTGGAGCAAGCCTTCAAGTAAAAGCTACTATTTCAGAAGAAGAAAATCAAGAAAAGAGAGTCAACTCAGCACAAGAGGAAGAGGCCACGACAAAAATAAAAAATTCCAAGCACGAGGATGAGGAAGAAGATGTACTTTTAATCAAAGAAACTCTACTCAAAATTCAGACATGTAATGCCGAATATGCTGAAAGAATAACCACGATACCAAGAGTTGTCGCTGCAAGTGCAAACCATGTACAAATGCAAATCATTCTCAAGGAGATTGTTGGCATAAAGATGATGGAGTTTCAAATGAAGCTACATTATATGAAGAAAAAGAGCACAATCAGGTATTCTACTCCTGTTTAAATTCTCAACAACAAATCGAGAATATTTTGTAGGTGGATAGTGGTTGCAGCAATCGCATGTGAGGAAACAAGAATATGTTTGTGAAGCTCAATGAGTCATATTCATCTAAAGTAAAGGCAAAAGAAAGTAAAGTGAATATCATCAGGGATGTTTTCTATGTACCTAACTTGACTCAAAATTTATTGAGTGTAGGTCAGTTACTCGAGAAAAATTATAAAGTGGAGTTCAATAACAACCAATGTGTTATTATTGACAAACAGAAGAGTCTCACAAGGGCAAGGGTTAAGATGACTTCAATAAAATATTTCCTCTTAATTGTGCATGCAAATATTTGTGGGCCAACATAAACAACATCTCTCAACGATAACATATACTTTTCTTGTTCGTTATTATTCCAGAATCATGTGGGTATATATTATAGAGGAAAAATCAGAAGCATTTCCGAAAATTTTGGAGTTCAAAAGATATGTTAAAAACCAAAGTGGCAGAGACTCTACAAATAAATCGAGGTAACGAATTCATTGGCAAATCCTTCATGGATTATTGCAAAGAAAAAGGAATCCACAGACAATTCACATTTTGCGATAACCCACAACAAAATGGTGTTATAGAGCGAACACACAATGGTTGAGATGGCATGGAGCATGATGACTTGCAAAGGACTTCCAAGTTTATGGACAGAAGTTGTGAGTGCAACAATTTATGTTTTGAACCGTTCGCCAACAAAAGCTATTCCAAACAGAACTCCTTATGAAGCGTAGCACCTAGGGCTGTGCATGGGACTTGGAGATTACCGAAATCGAACCGATATCCAGACTGAAAGATCTCCGAACCAAAAATATCCGTTGACTTTTTGACTTTCCCCGAACCGTACCGTACCGTACCATACCGTACCATACCAAAAGTATTTATGGTACGGTTCTTGAGATTTTTTAAATACCCGTACCGAGAACCGTATCAAACCACTCCGAACCGAGGACCCGAAGCTAGAAATGATTTTAAAGATTTTATATAAAATACATATACATTATTTCTATGTTGTTTTTATTTTGATATTGAATTAACTACAAACTATTTGAAATTAAATTGAATATAAAGCATATTTCTGAAGAAGAAAAATATAATACTGCAACTAGTATGAATTTTAAAAAACTTTGATATAAATAATAGAGTAGATTATTTGAAATTAAAATTAGTTAAATGATTAGTAAATTGCACTTAAAAGAGAAACAAGTAATAGTACCATATTATAACGATATAAAAAAGACTATATTTTAATTTTTTTACCACATCATATAAATTATAAATATAATTTTATTGATTATGTTAAGTTGTTATGTATGAGACATTGAGATTATAAATTTGTACAAATTTCTATTTCATGCTAATTTATAAAAATTATTAGTTAATTATATTTGTTCTATGTCAATAGAAGGACAATTGCCCAAATAATAGACTATTATTGTATTATAGAGGTTATTAATAATTTTGGATTGTGTTACCTATTATAGTTTTAGTTTTTATTTTGAGACTACGCTAAAAAGAGACTAGAACTCTAGAAGTATATCCGTTTGTTGATTTTTATATTTGAATTTCTTTTTTTCTCCCCAAATTTGTATGTTTTATTTATGGTTAATCTCCGAATCTCCGTCCCGAACCGAACCGTACCGTTCTGTCCCATTAGAACCGAATCTCCAACCTGAACCATCCCAAACTTTCGGTAGGGTTCGGGACGGAGATTTTTTTCTATGGTTTGGTTCTGGAGATTTATTTTCAGAATCTCCGAACTTCGGAACGGTTCTGGAGATCTCCAAATCTCTGAACCGTCCCGTACCGTGCACACCTCTAGTGGCACCATAAAAAGCCATAGGTAAACTATTTCAAAGTTTTTGGTTGATTGCTAATTTACATATTCCATCTCAACATAGAGAAATATTCAATAAAAATGAGAAAAAATGATCTTTGTTGGTTATGGTGACGAATCCAAGGGATATCATTTTCGAAACCCAAAGACAAATAAACTCATAATGTTCTTGAGATGTTATATTTGGTGAGATGCAGTCATGGAAGTGGAATGAAAATCAAAAAATAAATCTGCCCGGAGGAACACCTATGTCAACAAATCAAGGCGTTCACCCTAGCACAAGTACCAGTATGAGTACCAACTTAAGTCCAGCCTACCAGGATCAGCTGGAGAATCTTCTCAAGATTTTGAAAGTCCAATCAGAAGTTTAAGAAATTTGACAGATATTTATGGATCATGAAATGTTGCATTTTTTGCTTGTGAGCCCTATAATTAAGAAGAAGTCGTCAAAGAAGAAGTTTGGCAAATCTCATTGGATGAAGAAATTGCAAGCGTTGAAAAAAAACAATACTTGGGAGCTCATCGACCTACCGGAAGGAAAAAGTGTGATCGGGGTCAAATAGATCTACAAGACCAAGTACAATAAAAATGGCTCAATTCACAAGCACACACCACTTATTGCAAAAGAGTATTCTCAAAAACCGGGAGTTGATTTCAATGAGACATTTGCACTAGTTGCTCGAATGGGGACACTACGAATTGTCCTAGTTATTGCAACACATTTTGAGCTACCAGTCTACCAAATGGATGCTAAACCATCATTTCTCAATAGTGACTTGGAAGAAGAAGTGTACGTGGAACAAACAGAAGGCTACATTGCCAACGACGAAGAAGATAAAGTCTATCGACTCAGAAAATCACTACATGGATTGAACCAAGCACCAAGAGCCTGGAACATCAAGATTAATAAGTATTTTCAACAAACTGGTTTTCAAAGAAGCCAGAGTAAACCGTCATTATGCTTAAAGAATTAAGGTACGCAAGATTTTCTAATTGTTTGTCTTTATATAGATGGCTTGATCTATATAGGGACTAGTCCAACATTGGTGCAAGAATTCAAAAACGTAATAATAAAAGAGTACGAAACGACTAACTTGTGTCTCATTGATATTTTCTTGGGATTCAAGTTCGCCAATCTAAAGGAGAAATATTTATTTATCAAGAAAATTATCTTGAAACATTATTAAGGAAATTTCAGATGAGCAATTGCAAGTTGATCTCAACTCCAATGAAAAACTGCAACGGATGATGGTGCAACTAAAGTTGATGCAAAGATATATCGGAGCCTAATCTGATCATTAATCTACTTAATAAATACAAGGCCTGACATCGTCTATCCTGTTAGCCTAATTTCAAGATTCATGCATGATCCAAGCAAGCTATATTTTGCAGCAGCAAAAAGGATTCTTCGATACCTTAAAGGCATAAGAAAACTCGGCGTCAAGTACGTCAAAGAAAAAGACAATAAGCTCATTGGATATACAAATAATGACTGACTGTGTCACTTGATGATCGCAAAAGTACATCTGAGTATGTATTTTTTCTTGGTTCAAAAATAATATTTGGGTCATCAAAGAAGCAAAAGACAGTCTTACTTTCATCAGCAGAGGCAGTATGGCTTAGACTAATATTGGTTGATGTTCAGCAAAGTCAAGACACTCCTACAACTATTTTATGTGACAATATGTCAACAATCGCAATGATGAGAAATCTATTTTTCAATGCAAGGTCGAAGTACATTGAACTTTGACACCGTTTCATCAAAAGTCTCGTGGATGATCAAGAAATTCAACTAGAGTAGTTTGTAAACACAAATGAGCAGTTAGCAGATAGTTTCACGAAAGCAGTCACCTGTGAAACGTCGGAGCAACTTCCACTTAATATCCGGATTGCAAATTAAGAGAGGGTGTTAAAAATATAATTTGCAACCTAATTACTATGGTCAACAATCCTATTGAGCAGCTATACAGTCAACCAATTCTGATGGTGAAGAATAAAATAATTTTCCCCTCAAGCATGTTTTAGTGTAGCAACATTTGTTAATCTGCCAAACAACCAACTAATACCTACCAGTCTTAATTAACATCTAATTATGCCTATAATTAGGCATCTTGTGCCATCAGTTTGAGTAACCGAGAGAAACAAAACCAAAGTCTATTAAGGAAAGAGTGAGAAAGTAGCAAAAACTTGTGAAAAAGATTTGTATAAAATTGTTAGTATATTTTTATAAGTTGTACGCATCGAAAAAAAATTCCCTTTCAATATATTTTTGCCTCCACTTTATGTTCTATCTCCCATATTTTCATATTTTCACCCGTATACCCAATATAACCCAATTAATAAAAAAAAATGAAGCTATATTTTAAAATTATATTACTGCTCCTTAAGGTATTACAACTTACAAGTACCCTTTTGAGTCTTGAGGTTTGTGTTTGTTTTACAAATTACCCACTACAAGGTTTAACCAAAAAAATTTTAAAAAAATAATCTAACTATATTTTTAAATTACAATTACTTACTTAAGATACAAGTACCCTCCGGCCACCCGCCAGGGGATGACAAAGGGGATGGGTAGACATGTGTACCCATCCTCCCAGACCCTATTGAGACGGATATGGGTAGCTGTATAAGGGTTTGGGACGGTTATAATATATAAAATTAATACCCATCAGTATACGGGTAGAGTACAGTTTTACCCCCTAAGGTACTCTCTACCCAAACCCATTTATATTTCACTCATGTAAAATTTATATATATATATATGTATATATAGAAATAAGAAAATTGAATATATTTATGTGTTGATGATGTAATTATATGGATTAAATGATGTATTATTGTTGATTTTGTCGTTTTAAGGAATTTTTTGGTTGCATTTGTCTTTTTGTGTTGATTTTGATTTAATTGATGAAATATAAAAATTACTGACATGCATATTTAAAATATGGTTAACTCTTACTATTATTAAGAACTTAACATATATATTAGGCATTTTCTTTGATTTTTGATATGGTACTCATTTCAATAGTTATTTATTCATTTAAACATAAGTTTTTATATAAACTCAATGGGTTTGGGCGGGTACGAGTAGTATGCGTGTATCAACAAATGGATCTGGAAAAGATACGAGTAATAAATATAATTCCACAATAGGGTATCGGGATGGGTACAGGTAGTATTAATATTATAGGGTTTGTGTACGGATATCAGCAAATGGATATCTTACACATTGCCATCCCTACACCCAATCAAGGTAAATCGGGCTGGGTCGACCAAGATTCCGTCAGACTCGTTATTTTTGAGGTCCAGGTCCATTCCAACCCATGAAAATTTACATGAAATGAACGGGCCAACTGGGTCAGCCCGATATTTTGGGCCTAATGAGCCAAGCAAATAGGCTCGACTTTTTTTGAGCTTACAAAACCGAAGCCTGGCCCGTTCCTATCATCAGGCCAGTCGGGCTGGGCTCATTTTGATAGCTCTATTATGTCTTGAGGTTTGTGTTTGTTTACAAATTGCCCCCTCAATATGTCGAGTTCGTAAAACAAATACTTTAGTATTATAAGGGATAACTACCAAAAACCTAGAGGTTTTTGAAAATTACAAAAACCCATTGAGATATGATTCCGTCTTATATTTCCCCCTTCACAGGAAAAAAACATTAAAAAAACCCCGACTTTTATATAAATATTACGGTTAGGAATGTCAATGGGTCGGGTTTAGGTCGGGTCCACCTGGACCCGAGACCTGACCCGTTGGAAAAATGCAATTCCCATACCCATACCCGTCTTGCCTCATCCAGACCCATACCCGTCCCGACTCATAACTGTGTCTTGCGGGTAAGACCCGTTAGACCCATTAGACTCGCCAACTTCATATGTTTGGCCAAATTTTTACGATTTTTACTCAAAATAGTGCATTCAAAATTTATGTTATTTATATAATTTTGTAAATATTATATGAATTATGAAATAAACACCAACATATATAAATCAAGAGTTCTTGAATAAGAAAAATATAATATATTCATTCTATATATAAAATAAAATAAATAAAAAAATAAAATAAAAATTATATGGGTCGGGTATGGGCCAAGTCCTGTCATACCCGTTACCCGACCCATACCCGCATGGTCTAAAACTCAATACCCGTTACCTGCCCCATAACCATTTACTGGACCCATACCCGCTCCAAATGAGGCGGGTGCAGTTGGATTCGGTCTTACCCGGACCCATTGTCATCCCTAATTACAGTTACCACCTTTAAAATTAATTAAAACAAAAGCAAACCTCGAAGAATTTTTTGTAATTTTCGGGGATTTTTTTGTAATTAGCCCAAACCTCGTGGTGCTTTTTGTAATTTATTCGTAAATTAATATAAGAAGTGGCTGGCAGGAGTTTAGATATGAAAGAATTAAAAGATGATTTGCTCACCATGAGTATTGCTTTTACATGATCCCAATTCAAATCAATCGAACACGCCTTTTCTTCTTTTAGCTTGATCAAAAGATCAAGTATATTCGGATTCTCTGATTTTGGCCAACTTGGATCCAAATGCTCATCAATAAGCTCCTGATAGAATTCATCCAATTCCTTGCAAACCTTATCAAGTCTACCAATCATACCAGACAATCTATCCAACCACCCAAACGAAGGTAAATAATCCGAAAAAAAGAATCCACCCTGCATGGCCTGAGATTCAATCATAAGCTCATCAAACCTCCGTTTATCCAATCCTTCTTCATCAAACATCTTGCCAAACGCAACCCTACAGATAAACGTGCTCGTTAGAGACAACATCGTCGCGCTCAAGTTAGTAGCTTGACCTGAACTCGCCCTGACAGACAAGCTTCTGATCATACGAAACACTTCTTCTTCGCGAATAGGCCTAAATGATTGGACTTGTTTGTTGCTCAATAGATGAAGAACACAAATCTTTCTCAATTCTCTCCATGATTCACTATAAGGCGCGAAGGCTACGTCCAAACGGTTGTAGGATAACTTATCCTGTCCTAGAACCCTCGGCCTGCTGCTAAATATGAGGTCGTGTGTTTTTAGTACTTCTTTCGCCATTTTTGGCGAAGAAACGACGAGTACTGGGACCGAACCGAGTTTCATGGACATGAGAGGGCCATATTTCTTTGAAAGCTGCCATAGATAGATGTGAGGGGCAGAAGTGTCAAATTGGTGAAGGTTTCCAATGAAGGGGAGGCCTGGAGGACCTGGTGGATGTAGTGATTT
This sequence comes from Rehmannia glutinosa, assembly GCA_016081115.2. Taxonomy (NCBI): domain Eukaryota; kingdom Viridiplantae; phylum Streptophyta; class Magnoliopsida; order Lamiales; family Orobanchaceae; genus Rehmannia; species Rehmannia glutinosa. The sequence goes on along the minus strand of JABTTQ020002032.1, from coordinate 110,863 downwards.
TTGCTGTCTTTTTTGTTTGTGGTAGATGATGAGAATTACAAGAGGCAAGATTAGTGATAGGAGAAGTAAGATGTTCATTTTGGCTTGTGTTTTTTGTTTCCTACTGTGGTTTGCTTTGTTGAGTATTTAAAGACTTTAGGACAATGTTTAAATGGAACTTGGGATAATTACAAAAAGAACTTTGAGGTTTGCGCAAATTACAAAAAGAACCAAAGATGCTTTAAAATTACAAAAACACAAAAAAAAACCTTTAGGTTTGATTATGTCTTGATATTTGTAAATATCATGGGATGTTTGAAATATTTTTTTGCTTATGAAGGGGAAAAATGTAAGACGAAATCAGACCTAAAAGGTGTTTTGTAATTTTCAAAAACCTTTGGAGTTTTATGCCACGTCTCACTCATAGTCTTTTACCAGTCCGGAATCGCCTCGTGAGACTCCAGTTCCGGTCAATCGTGTGGTATTCGCCCAAAGCTCAAGGAGGTTTTTGTAATTATCCCATGAAACTATTTTCAGGGCTTGACACGTTTTGCACGGAAGTGTTTTCTGGATATCCCACCAGTGGTCAATATTTCAGTTCATGTTGTGCACTCAATTAATTGTAATGGTCCAGAACTGATTTCCTAGGGTTTTTTGTCTATTCCCAACTTGGTCCAGGCTTCACATATACAACGTGTGTAATGCAATAAAAATCTTGGTTAATGGTATGCTTCACACACAACATGTGTAATGCAATAAAAACCTGTTGGAAAATTGAATGGAAATTTTGCAATTGGCATAATTTCTTGGACCCATTAAACTCCAATGGTGTTTAATTTTATAACACCTAAAACTCCCAACTCATGGAGTAGTGGGAGAGTGATGACACTTGAAACTCCCAAGTCATGGAGGAGTAGGAAGTGAATGCCCCAAGTCATGGGGTAGTTGGGAGTTAATGTGGCTTGATCTTGAAGTCTATAAAAAGGAGGTCCATGTTTTTCACAATCAACACCAAAAACACTCCTACACTTGCATAAACAAATTTTCTGCATATTGCTCTTGTGATCCCTTGGCTTCCTGTTGCATTTTGGTGATATTATCCAGGCATAATCTTCAGTTCGCCGGGTATAAGGTAATCCGGTTTTTCCTGTCTTATCCCTTAAAAACAACGCGTCTAGAATAGGGGGACGAATCTGTTTTAAGGATAGTGTGTTCAACACACGATTCGGGCCAATTTTATAGTGTGCTTATGTAATTTCGTTTATTACAAATTTCTATTGATGTTCTGTAATTTGTAATTCCATTTTCTTTTGTGTAATACAAACTGTACTAGAAATATACTTCTTATTTTTCTAACAAACTTAAAACAGATCCATCTAGTACAGTTTGTATGAAAATGGAATCTGCAATTTTCTGCTAAGTCTGACTTCATCATGAAAATTTGGATAAATGAATTCAGTTAATGGTTAATTTCTTATTCAATATATCGTTAAACCATTATCTGCTATATACTCTTAATATTTTGTTAAGGTTACCTTTTCATTAGCCTTGTTCAGTATAAAGGTATTCTCTGCAACTTTTAATTGTGTATAGTTTGGCATATACTGGATGAACTTTCTTTATGCATACATGATTAGCCATGCAGAAAAGAATTAGATTCTATTAAACTTTGTTGACATTCAGATTTGTCAATTTTATTCTCAGTTCCAATGATTTTGTTGATTATCTAATATATCAATCATGACAGTGAATAATTTTGAGGTTTGATAACATTTTTTTAAATTGTCTCACCAATTTCGTGGATTGGGTGATTGATCGATTTATATTGATCAAAGTTGTTCGATTAATTATTTTGGACTAATAAGATTAATATCCCGTTCATATTTGGAGTGGAAGGAAACTGAAAATTTGGACGTTACAATAAAGCTTGAACAAATTTTATATATTTGTTTTTATCGGTTTTGTTCCGATAGATTGAAGTTCTAAACTTTTGTTATTTGTTTCAGAAATGGCATCTGATTCAAACAATGGTGGGTCTAACCCCATGGCACCAACTCCGGCTTTTGTAGCCAACCCTACGCTTAATGTGCCGGTTAATCATGGCGAAAAACCTGGAAAAGTTTAACGGTTTGAACTTTAAGCGGTGGCAGCAGAAGATGCTCTTCTACTTGACCACCTTGAACTTGGCGCGGTTCTTGACAGAAGATCCTCCACAGCTTAGTGAGGATGAGATTGATGCACAAGCGGGATGCTTGGAATCATATATGCTGATTTCTTGTGTAGAAATTATGTCATGAATGGACTTGCAGATTCGCTTTACAATGTGTATAGCTCTAAGAAAACTGCAAAGGAACTGTGGGAGTCTTTGGACCATAAGTATAAGACCGAGGATGCGGGTGCGAAAAAATTCATCGTAGGCCGCTTCTTGGATTATAAAATGGTGGACTCAAAAATGGTCATCAATCAAGTACAAGAGCTTCAGGTGATCATACATGATATCCATGCCGAGGGAATGGTTCTTAGTGAGACTTTCCAAGTAGCTGCAATCATTGAGAAATTGCCACCAGCTTGGAGAGACTTTAAGAACTATTTGAAACATAAGCGAAAGGAAATGAACGTCGAAGAACTTGTTGTTAGACTTCGCATTGAAGAAGACAACAAAAGTTCTGAAAAGAAGTGGTTCAATCCGGAGGTGGCTAAAGCCAATGTTATTGAACATGGGCAAAATTCCAAAGGCAGGAATAAATCTGGGCCAACGGGAAAAGGGGTTAAGTTGGGACCCAAAGGAGGCATTTCCAAGAAGAAGTTCGAAGGAAAATGCTTTAATTTGTTAGCAAAGGGGTCACAGGCTTTTGGATCGCAAGAAACCAAAAAGGAACAGAGAGGCTAACATGGTTGAGGAAATTTCTCAAGAGGTGTCAGATATGAACCTGGCTGCAGTGGTCTCTAGAGGTGAACTTGGTGGATTCAAACCCCAAACAGTGGTGGATTGACTCTGGTGCTACTAGGCACGTGTGTTCTGTCAAAGAAATGTTTAATTCCTTTGAGCCAGCTTAAGACGGCGAGAAGCTGTATATGGGGAATTCAGCTACCTCTGAGGTCAAAGGGAAAGGAAAAGTGGTTTTGAAGATGACGTCCGGGAAAACTCTCTCAACAATGTGTTGTATGTGCGGATATTCGAAAAAATCAATGTCTAGTTCGCTTTTAGATAAGCATAGTTTTCGCATTGTTTTTGATTCAGGGGTTGTAACTTTGATGAAAAATGGAATGTTTGTAGGCAAGGGTTATGCTTCTGATGGGTTGATTAAGCTCAATGTAATGGTTGTTAAACCAAAAATTAATGAAATGAATAACTCTTCTGTTTACTTGCTTGAGTCTTCCAATTTGTGGCATGGTAGACTATGACATGTTAATTATGATACTCTACGTAATTAATTAACTTGAATTGTATACCAACATTCCATATTGATTCCAAGCACAAGTGTGAAACTTGTGTTGAGGCAAAGTTAACAATGACATCATTTAAAAATATTGAAAGAAATAATGAACCACTTGATTTAATTCACACCAATGTATGTGATTTAAAATCGACACAAACACGTGGTGGCAACAAGTACTTCATTACTTTTATAGATGATAACACAAAGTTTTGTTATGTGTATCTTCTTAAAAGTAAAGATGAAGCTATAGAGAAATTTATTCTCTATAAAAATGAAGTTGAGAATCAACTCAATAAGAAAATTAAGGTGTTAAGAAGTGATCGTGGAGGTGAATATGAATCACCATTTGCTGAATTATGTGCCCAACACGGAATTAGACACGAAACAACAACACCTTATTCACCTCAACAGAATGGCATTGCAGAACGGAAAAACCGTACACTTAAAGAAATGATGAATGTCATGTTATTAAGTTAAGTTTTATTGCCTCGCAACATGTGGGGAAGTCGCTTCTTGATAGCTAATTACCTTTTGAATAAGGTACCTCAAAGAAATTAGATAAAAGTCCTTACGAGCTATGACATGGAAGAATGCCATCCCAAATATTTACGAGTGTGTGGGTGTCTTGCTAAGGTTGCTATACCTACACCAAAGAAGGTGAAGGTAAGTCCCAAAACTATTGATTTGCATATTTATTGGATAAGCACATAATCAATCTTTGCTTATCGGTTTCTTGTGCATGAATCTAAAGTTGAAGATATACACAAGAACACAATAATTGAATCGAGAAATGCCTCGTTCTTTGAAAATGTATTTCCGTGCAGATCGAGAGAAGAAGCAAGCTCTTCTAAACGGATACATGATTCAATAGAACAAGAGCAAGGAAATAAAGAAGAAGAGGTAGAACTTAGACGCAACAAACGAGCTAGGATAGAAAAATCTTTTGGTTCAGATTTTCTAACCTACATGCTGGAAAGTGAACCTCAAAGCTACAGAGAAGCTATAACTTCTTCTGAAGGACCATTATGGAAAGCGGCCATAAAAAGTGAAATTGATTCCATCTTGCAAAACCATACCTGGGAACTAGTGGATCTTCCTGAGGGAAGTAAACTACTAGATTATAAATGGATTTTCAAGAAGAAAATGAAGGCGGATGGAACAATTGATAAGTACAAGGCTAGACTTGTAATTAAAGGTTACAGACAAAAAAAAGGGGGTCTTGATTACTTTGATACGTATTCTCCAGTTACGAGAATAGCCTCCATTAGATTGGTACTTGCAATTGCCGCTTTGCGAAATCTTGAAGTACATCAAATGGATGTAAAAACTACTTTTTTAAATAGAGATTTAGAAGAGGGGATTTACATGGAACAACCTGAAGGATTCTCTGCACCTGGGCAAGAGAACAAAGTTTGTAAACTAGTCAAGTTATTATATGGCTTGAAACAGGCACCAAAACAATGGCATGAAAAATTTGATAATGCCATGAAAGAGTTGTGGATTTAAAATCAATGAATGTGATAAATGTGTTTATGTTAAAGACACTGAAAATGGCTATGTCATTTTATGTCTTTATGTAGACGACATGCTTATCATTGGAAGTAATAATAAAATAATTAAATCTACGAAAGATATGTTGAACTCGAGGTTTGACATGAAAGATATGGGTTTAGCTTACGCGATCCTCGGAATAAAAATTTCTAGAACTTCAAATTGACTGACACTTGATCAGTCACATTATGTAGATAAGATTCTAGAAAAATTTAGTAAGGATAACACGTCATTAGCTAGAACTCCTATAGACACGAGTCAACATCTATCGAAGAATAGAGGTGAGGTTGTGTCTCAATTGGAATACTCACGAGTCATAGGAAGTCTGATGTACTTAATGAGTTGTACAAGACCAGACATTGCTTATGCAGTGAGTAAATTGAGCAGATACACGAGTAATCCAGCGCATGAACACTGGAAAGGTATAGTGAGAATACTTAGGTATTTAAGATATACTCGTGATTTTGGACTGCACTATACAAGATATCCTGCTGTTATTGAAGGATACAACGATGCTAATTGGATATCTGATATTAAAGACTCTAAGTCTACAAGTGGATTTGTATTCACTTTAGGAGGTGCAACCATATCGTGGAAATCTTCTAAACAGACGGTTATAGCTAGATCCACAATGGAGTCTGAATTTATAGCTTTAGACAAGTGTGGAGAAGAAGTTTGGGGCTCCTAACTTCTTAGAAGATATTCCAAAATGGCCAAAGCATGTGCCAAAATTTGCATACATTGTGATAGTCAATCACGATTGGCGGGGCGAGAGCGAGCAATATGTATAATGGTAAGTCTAGACACATACGTCGTAGACACAATACCATTAGACAACTACTCTCAACTGATGTTATCTCTATTAACTATGTGAAGTCAAAAGATAATTTAGCGGATCCGTTAACCAAAGGGTTAAATCGAGAGTTAGTTGCGAAATCATCAAGAGGAATGGGACTTAAGCCTCTGGAAAAATGAGTTGATACAAAGGAAACCCAACCTAGTTGAATTCGAGATCCCAAGATCTAGGTTCAATGGGACAACCTAATTGTAAAAAGACTCTAGGATCACTGTGGGGGATTTTTTCCTTGTCCATTCCTTGACAGTGAAACTTGTGGAAAGAAGAGGATAAGCATTTGGCTTTTAATGATTCTTGTGCATCGGTAAGCCGAGCTGGGTAGTGCGGGCTACTCTTAAAGAAGAATCACCTATGTGAGAGAGAAGTGGGGCCGCTTCGAAGAGAATTGTGTGAGGCTCAATTCTTAGAACCTCTTGCAGAACCAGGCGTATGTTCAGGGCCATGAATGAACATAACAATGAGAACTGAAGTATGTTAGGAAGAATCCTGTGTGAGGTATATCATCTTTTACACAAAAAGGCAGAACAGTTCAAAGACATCGCGTCTACTGATCAGCTAGTAAAGTAAATATATTTTCACAAGGGAAGGTTCAAAGAGTAACACCTACCTATCCTATGCAGGGTTCAACTGTTGGATTTTATCACCAAATCTTTGTATCCTCGAAATTTCCATTCATGTGGGGGATTGTTGGAAAATTGAATGGAAATTTTGCAATTGGCATAATTTCTTGGACCCATTAAACTCCAATGGTGTTTAATTTTGTAACACCTAAAACTCCCAACTCATGGAGTAGTGGGAGAGTGATGACACTTGAAACTCCCAAGTCATGGAGGAGTAGGAAGTGAATGCCCCAAGTCATGGGGTAGTTGGGAGTTAATGTGGCTTGATCTTGAAGTCTATAAAAAGGAGGTCCATGTTTTTCACAATCAACACCAAAAACACTCCTACACTTGCATAAACAAATTTTCTGCATATTGCTCTTGTGATCCCTCGCTTCCTATTGTATTTTGGTGATATTATCCAGGCATAATCTTGATTCATTTGGTATAAGGTAATCCGGTTTTTCCGTCTTATCCTGGGAAACAGACGTCCAGAATAGGGGACGAATCTGTTTTAAGGATAGTGTGTTCAACACACGATTCGGGCCAATTTTATAGTGTGCTTATGTAATTTCGTTTATTACAAATTTCTGTTGATGTTCTGTAATTTGTAATTCCATTTTCTTTTGTGTAATACAAACTGTACTAGAAATATACTTCTTATTTTTCTAACAAAACCTTGCTTTAATGGTACGTGCACAAAAGATAATTGTCCATTTGCCTGAAGAACCAATTATAAATAGGAACATATAATTACAAAAACTACCACCGAGGTTTGAGATAATTACAGAAAAACCCAAAGATTTTGAAACTTACGATAATCTACTTGAGATTTGATTTTGTATTACACTTTACCCCATTCATACACATAAACATGTCAACCATCCACTTTACGTTTGTGAAAATATTACACTTACCCCTTATATTTAACACATAATCAAACATTGAGTTTTTTTTTTTTGTAATTTTAAACTATCTATTTTTTTTTGTTATTATCCCAAATCTCAAGGGTAGTATTTGTAATTATCCCTTATAAATACATTCGTCATTTCGTCATTTTTTGTTGTTTGGGTGGTAATGTTTAACAAGGAATGGCTAAGTATTTGGACAAAAAAACTGGACAGAGTTTAAGTCAATCGAGGCTAGTATTGGATACTGTCTCTGCAAGACAAAATTGCCCCTTTTACAAAGTGCTTACGGTTCTGGCAACCGTCCATAAGATACAATGACTTTTTCAGATTCGACTTAGCAGCACTTGCAAAAGTCGAACCAACAGCGGACACAAAGTGTTTGAACTTTCAAGCTTTTGGAAGGATATTTAACAATATGTTGGTAATGATGCCGAATGACTCGATTTTAGCTTGTAATTTACTTGTCCTTTTCATCTACAGGGGCTTCGTATTAATAGGCCTCAAGGTGCCTCATGGAAAGGATACGTTTTTGGATCGAAAAGACATGTCTACATCCAAAAGATGCACCTGCTTGCTCGAACAAAGGCATCGCCGAAAGTGCGCACTTTGACACTGCGCAAGCAGACAAACAAAGGTCTCTGTCCGGGCGGCGCGCCCACGTCGTGCAAGTATTTTGGCCAAAAAAAATTATTTTTCTTGTTAAATTTACTAAAAGGTCTAACACATATTATATTTCAAACCATAGTATACTTTTAATTATTTATTTAAATTTTAATATTTTGAATTCATATTTAAAAAAAGATTATTTTCTTAAAAAAGTTACTAAAAGAATTGTGCACTGAAAATATTTTTCTATTTCGTTTATTAGTTTAATTTAAATGACTTCTTTATTTTTAAAATACAAATAGTCATAAAAATCAAATCAAAGTGTTGGAAAATGTATTTAATTTTTCCTTTTGTTTAATCCCAACTTTTTGTATATTTACATATCTACTTTATAAGAAAAAACAAAAATGACACATGTCATTACCTAATTAATATTGGGCATTTGTCAACTTCTCATCCTCCGAATTCCGACAATCTTATGTACAATATTAAAAGATAACAAATTCAGAAAATAACAAATTTAACAAGATTCTAAAAGATAAAATATAATCCTGAAAATAAAGGATTTACTTACAATCCCGAATATATTTTATTAGTTCAAAATATATATTTTTAATTTAAAAGGTAACAAATAATCAAAAAAATCAATGATTCTATCTACACTATCTTTTAAATTTGTGACACTAAAGTTTTATCTTAGGAAAAATCTAGTGTAACACACGGGTATATGAGACCACCTTCCTAGGGTGAGACATGATGGACTAATCCTATCCATTCATTTATTTTTTTAAGGGCTGTGATATTTTTTATTTTTTCAATATTTCCCCTTTATTTTAATGCAGTAAGGGTAGAATAGTACTTTTTATCATCCCCGTTTTTATGGGTGAGATTGTAATCGAGATTTAATGGCATTATTTTAGGAGGCAATTTTTTTTTTCAATCCAACATAGTTAGGGTTCTTTTGCTGCTTAGATAGCTATTAGATAATGCATACTTAGTTATCTTTTGTTGCACTGTTTATGACACTATCACATAGTTGAGTATAATGTACTGCATATTTAGTTTTTACACATTACATAGATAGTTTCTAGATAATGCATAGTTAGTTAATTTCTGCTACATAGTTTATGACACTTTGCATAGTTGGGTATATGTATTGCATATTTAGTTTTTTTTACACTGCATAGATAGCTTCTAGATAATATATAATTAGTTGATTTTTGCTGCATAGTTTATGACATTTTGTATAGTTGGGTATATGTACTGCATATTCAGTTTTTTTTATACTGCATGGATAGTTTCTAGATAATGTATAGTTACTTGATTTTTGTTGCATAGTTTATGATACCTTGCAAAATTTAGCATAATGTATTGCATATATTTAGTTTTCTTACACTGCATAGATATATAGCTTTTTGACAATGCATAGTTGGCTGATTTTTGTTGCATAATTTTCAGCTATGTAACATCCTATAGTTATATGCATCGTTTCATAAGTATCTATGTATCGTCTTCTTCATGAATTATAATTTTTTAGAATTTTTTTAATGACAATATTCGAATTCTCCATCCATGTCTACACCATCGATATTGTTGGGATGAATTTTCTTCTTCAATTGATGATTGTTTGTCGTCATGAATCGAATTCATCATCTAAATTTCGTCTTTCATTATCGTTTTTGGTAGTGTGTTTTTATTTGGTTACTCTTTGTAGAATGCTCAAAAACCTTCATGGTGATGAGATGAAATTTTCAGAGCATCATTGTGATAAGACAAGAATCATGATATGGATGGAGATCATGATTGATATTGTTTATCTCTCTATAACCGTTATTGTTGTAATTAGATTACCATCTAATTGTATTTTGAAATTGTTACACTTTGGGGGATTAAATTAATTATTTAATGCAATATTAATCCATTTAATCCTAACATTTGATTATTATAGGGGGTGGTTGAGATCAGCCCACCATATCTCATAGCAATCTATGGTCTCATTGGATCTAACCCCTATGTATATATATATTTATAAAAGGCTAAAGAAAAAAATACGTTGGGTGGCCCCGTGGGGAGTCCGTGGCGGTGTTGCAACGACTTCGATGGGGCCTGTTGGTAAGCACTAGCTAGGTGAGTGTAAATGAGTGAAGAAAAATAAGAAGAACACGAGGAGGAAGAGGAGGAGGAAAGAAGAATGAGAGGGGGCGATAGTGGGGGAGGGTGAAATCAGGTGAAGTTCTTAAAAGAAGAGGAAGAGGAGGATGAGGAGGTTAAGAAGGAGAAGAAGAAGAAAGAAGAGAGGAGAATGAGAAGGGGTGGAGGGGTATGGGTTTCTGTACAGCAGCAGCGGGGAGGGGCTGTGCAGAAATTGAAAGAAGGAAGAGAAATACAAGGAAGAAAAAAGGAAAAAAAGAAAAAAAAAAAGAAAAGGAGAAAAGAAGGGAAAGGGAATTTTCATCCATGCCAACAACAGTTAGATGCCAATTTAGTCCACACGTACTTCCAACTCTATCAATTTTTCCAACAAAAAAAATAATAATAAAACTTGAATTCCATCTGTGAACAGATAAATTTTACCCACCATAGCAAGTTATCGAACTAAAAGTCCGATTTTTTCCATATAAAGGACTAAATTCAAATTAGGAAAAAAGTTCATATTTACAAGAGGCTCCATTTAGAGGACTAAAAAATATGTTTATGCAGATACTAGAGTTTTTCTTCCACATTCTTCAAGATGAGGTGTACAAGAGTACGCCCCCCTCCCCCCAACATTTTCGTTAAGATTTTTTGTTTTAAAAATTTAAGTTATAATTTATATAATTTTTTTTCAGTTTTTGATTCGTGGCGTGGCTACCTATTGGGAAAGTGGTATTTGGTAGGTAAATACAAATCTCAAAAGAGTATTTGTAACACTTTAATCGAATATTTGTAATTTTAAATGATAACTGGAGTTTTTTATAATTAGATTAAATCTCATAAGTCATGAGTAGTTCTTGTAATTATCCTATATATTTATATATGATGGTGCAGGAGAACCTTTTACCTTGTCCCTTTTCCTAAACTTTACATATGATATCTTGGAGGTCCCAAAAACACCACCAGCAGTTTCACTCTTATTGTCCTGGTTGTACGATTTTCTGATGTTTGAATTTCTGAAAGATTGTCATTTTATTTAGGATAATCACATAAACTACCCTGAGGTTTGGAGTGATTATAAAAACTACCATGAGGTTTGAATGCCTTAATTTTATTTTAAGGGATTAATTGTAATGTTTCTATAAATGTAAGGGTGGTTTTTGGGGAAAAAACCTTATGAATGGGAAAATGTAAATGAAATCAAACCTTAACGTTTTTATTTTTGTAATTTTGAAATTTGTCTAGATTTTTTTATAATTACTCTAAACCTTTTCTTGACACTATAATTACTCTAAATCTCAAGGGTAGTTTTTGTTATTATCTCTTTTATTAAACAAGAGGAATCATATCCAAGGATTGCTATAACTTTGTCAGGAAGGAAAAAACGAGAAAAAAAAACAAATTTGTTGCCCCATATCACATTTATCACTTGCATCACTCGCAGAGTAACAAAAAACCCAAGAAACAGAGCATGTTTAGGTTCACTCTGTTTAGGTAAGATTAAATATTGACAAAGTGAAATAGAGGTCACATGGGACAGACCTTCAGATATTCATGCTGCTAATAGAGTAGAAAGTCGTGTAGGTAACCACCAAGGTATCATATAGCATTACTTGTATATTCAGCAAAATATTTGGCAATGTATGGTTGTGTTTTCAAAAGTTATTTTCCACTTTTCAACTATTCCGATAAATGAGCTTATTATTTGTTTAGGAAGGTGTGAGTAGAAATGAAGTCAGTTTTAGTTTTCATTGAAATATTCATTTGAATATAACTAAATAAATTTTCACCACAATCATGCTAATCTATGTAAAAATACACCGCAAATCACGCAAATCTATATCAAAAATACATACAAGAAACTATAGCCAAATATATTATCATTTTGAAACATAATTAACCATAAAATAAGTTCAAGAACAAACCAAACATATTTCCAACTTTCACATGAAAATCAATAAAGATTGAAAATTCATTTTGCAACATTGTACCCTACAAGAAAAAACAATTTACCTACAAAAAAAACCAGAGGGATATATTAAGAGAATTGCAAAGTGTAGGTAAAATCATTGTAGGTAAAACCATTGTAGGTAAATTATTTACCTACATAATCCAACATTGTTGGTAAATACCTACATAAAATCATTAGTAAATTGAAAAATTATCGGTAAATTTGTCGGTATAATTTGGGGGAAAATAATATTTTTTTATTCTCAGAGATATTCTGCTTGGTAATCGTAAAATTAGTGACAAAATCATTTATATTGATAAATTCTGTCGGTAAAATAGAATATTTTTGTGGTAAAATTAGAAATTGGACTTGTAAATACATTCATACAATGCCTTAAATTCGCAAATTCTAGAAAATGCATCGAGATAAAGATAAAAGAAACTTGATATTCAATAACATACCAATGCATCCATGTTTAACAACAAATGGGAAGAAAGCCCTTAAGAATGCACAATGTTTTGCATGATTTTGAGAATATTTTGTGTGAATATTTGCTTGTGATTTTCATGTATTTGGTTGAATGTTGAGTGTTTTGTTTGCGTGTTTGTTGATTTTTGTTATCAAGTTTATTTTCGTGTGTTTAGTTGTTTTCGCGATTTTTACAAAGTGTTTGAACAAATGTGCGCTTTTGGTGAACGATCATTCAAAGATTAAGAAAAGATGTATTTCGTCATTCGCGAAAGAGGAATGAACATCGAATGTTAATTTGAGTACACACAAGACGCTCATGTTGGAAAATGCTGGTGGTGTATATCAAACGGCCGCAGAAGTGTATCGGTATGAAAAAACAAAATATTGAGGCAAGAGTTGGACTCTTTCTCTTTAAGACGAGATTGCCCCACTCACAAAGTGCGTACAAAAAAATAGCAATCGTCTCCCAAGATACAACGACAACAAACTTGCGAAAGTTGCACTACAAAAAGTAAGTATCAAACACCGTGATGCATTTTGAACTCTCTTTGATGAACTTATGCGAAAAATGAACAAAATTTCTCTTCACCAAGATGACGTGGCCCACTCTCCTAATTCTTCCGCTCATTCGAGTGCGCCTATTGCCATTGAAGAGGATCAAATTTGTTTGGGTTCGTCCCCATGATCCAATTGTTGTTGCACATGCTCCAATTAGCCCACCTCATTGTTTATCGAGGACGGAATATTTCGTGAGATATTGGAAAATAAACCCGCCAAGTTGGTTTCTTGACTCCTACTCATTGCAACCGTCCCTGTTAAAAAATCGCAAATTGTATAAACCTCGTTATTCCAAGACATCGGACACGGTTAAAAATTGGGGGATATAAGTTTCCAAAATTGACAAAACGGAGCTCAATATCGGAAAATTTGTGCACAATGCTCTCAATAAAGGAGTAGAGGCAACGAGCTCAAAATCGATCAAATGTTTCTAAATCCTCTTCTCATCCTATTGTCAATTATGTCGATTAAATTTTTAATGTGGAATGTGAGGGGTATTGCTAATCCGGGTAGCCAACGTCATTTGCATGCGTTAATTACTCGTTATAAATTGCCTTTTGTTGCGCTCTTAGAACCTATGACCTCTCCGGATTTTAGTTTCTATTGTCGCAGATTTGGCTTTGATCATGGATTAGCTAATTGTTCTAATCATATTTGGATTATATCTCACGCTCATTTGCATTTTGACATTCTTGTTGATCATGTGCAATTGTTGCATTGTAGGTTGACTTCAATGTTTGTCTCAACCTATTTATTTGACTTTTGTGTATGCTAAATGTAATAGAGTAGATAGATACGATTTGTGGGATAACTTGCGTGAGATTGCAATTAGTATGGAGGGGTTACCCTGGCTTGTTAGTGGGGACTTTAACATTTTCTTGCATGATCACGTGAGGGTTGGTGGTACTTTTTACATAGTCGATGAGATGCTTGACTTTGCCTACATGATTGCGGATCGTGAATTATTTGATGTTGGGTGTGAGGGGCCTATCTTTACTTGGGATAGAGGTGGGCTTCGGAGAGACTTGATAGGGTTTTGTATAATGAACACTAGGTGATGTGTTTACTTTTCTTCGTTGTTACGCATTTATCTCATGTTCGCTCCGATCATGCTCATTTACTCATTTCTTGTCAATTTTTATCGCATGTGCCTTATGCTCTTCTTTTCGATTTCGATATGTGGATACGTCACCATACTTTTTGCAGGTAGTCAAAGAAGCATGGGGCCTCCCACCTTTGTTGTTTTGGGATGAGGAACTTGCGGCCTGACAAATTGAATAGGGTCAAGCACGGACTCAAGAGATGGAATTACCGGACATTTGGTAATGTTCTTGATCGGGTTAGATTGGCAGATGATGTTGTTGTTGTGGCTCAGGCTGCGTACGACAATGATCCTTCTCCGACTCATCGGGCTGAGCTACATCGGTGTGTGGCTGAGTATGAGCTACGTTTAAAAATGGAGGAGGATTTTTGGCACCAGAAAGCTGCAGTTAAGTGGGCAGTTGAGGGGGAGCGCAATACTAAGTTCTTCCATGGGTTTGTTAAATGTAAGAGGTATCGCGCTAGGATCCACTCGATTGATGATGATGGGGTGACGATCACACGTGATTCTGAGATTCGGAAGTCGGTTCCAATTTTTTCAGTCCCTAATGACTTCTGACTTGGAGTATCTGACCACTCCCGTCGATGAGTTCTTCCATCGGCTTCCCGATTCCGTTGATTTGGAGGGACTTTGTCTTATGCCGACGGCCCAGAGGTCCGTAATGTGGTTTTTGGGATTGATCCATCTAGTGTTTCGGTCCTGATGGATTTTCATCATTGTTCTTTCGACACTTTGTTGGGATTTCATCGCACCGGATATTGAGGATGTCGTGATTGATTTCTTCTCGGAAATCTCATGCCGCTTCACGTTCACAAACTACCTCTATAGTTCTCATTCCAAAGGTTCCTCACCCTCGGAAGTGGACTGAGTTTGGTCGATTAGCTTGTGTGCAATGTGATGAATAAGATTATCTCAAGATTAGAATGCGCGGTTGGTCTCGATTACGCCATTGATTATTTCACCGAATCATAGTGGCTTTACCCCCCTGGACGTGTTATCTCGGATAACATTTTGCTTGCGCAGAGCTTATCCATAATATCAACATCGCCACGAAGGTTCCTAATGTGGTGATGAAATCGGATATGGCTAAAGCTTATAATAGGGTGCAGGGGATTTCTTGTATACTTGCCATGATTCATATGGGCTTCCCGTTCGGTGGATTGATATGATAGGATAAACGGTATATTGAGTTTGAATCGCGCTTCTCTTCTGTTAATGGTAGCCCTTCGATATTTTCCTTCGACTCGAGGATCATGCGGCAGGGGATCCTCTATCTCCCCGCATTAATTGTTCTGCGGCGAAGTATTTATCTCGAGCTTAGATTCCATTATTAGACGCACCAACATATGATTTATCGGACGCGGCGGGGTTTTCCAGTGACGATTTGGCCTATCTTTGATGATGTGGTTATCTTCACTAGGGCGTCGAGGATGGTCTTGTTACGCTTAGACACTTTCTCGAGCACTATTCTCGCTACTTCACCGGTTTAGTGTTTAGAAGAGTAGATTCTTTCTCGCCCCACGATCGTTAACGGATTGGAGCACATGGTGCATGCGCTCACAGTGCTTTGTCCGCGATGACTTGCCGATGACTTATTTGGGTGTTCCTTTGTTTAAGGGAGAATGACGAAAGAGCTTTTCCTCCCAGTGATTGAGGAGGATGTTGGATAGAGTTGTTGGGTGGTCGATCGGCATTTGTCCTTTGGTGGTAGGCTCGCCTTATTCGAGCACACTAATGGCCACTCCGTGCATATTCTTATTCTTGAGTCATGCAACCGCCAAAGACAGCTTCTACATTAGTTGGAGCAAATGTTCATGGCTAGATTCTTCCGGGGGATCCTATGCGGGACGTAAGAAGACTCATTGGATCGATTGGGATAATATCTCGCCATCCTATTTCGAGGGTGGTTTGGGGTTGCGCCGACTTTCGGATATAGCCGACTTCTTCGGGCCATTCAAGTTGTGGTGGAGGTTACGCGAGGGCCATTCGTTGTGGGCTCGATTCTTGATCATCAAGTATTGTTACAATGGGCTTATGTCTCCTCAGAGTCCTTGTAACACATAATGATAGTCATCGATGGAGCGATTGAGGTGGGTCGGTATTCGGGCCCAAGAGCGGATTTTCCGTCTATCGCGTGGTAGCCGGTCGATTTTCTCGGATGATATTTGGGTTGGCATAGGCCACTTGCGATCATTGTTTGGATCGGCCGTTGGGACATATGACAAAGGATTGGTTCATTCGTGATGGTGTGTGGGATCGGGATAGATTGTATCGGGTATTAGTCTCCGGATGTGGGCTTCCTGCGAGTCTCATTGAGGATATATCCGGGTTCCGATTCTACATCGGGTCGAGAGGATATCATGCGGTGGATGCTTACCTCTCATGGTGGGTTTTCGATGTCTTCTGCTGGGATTCTATCCGGGAATAAATCCTCGAACCTTCTCGTCTAGTGCCATTTGGAACGATGCTCTCATTCCTACTATTTCTATTTTCATTTAAGCGTCTCCTTCGTAATAGTCTCCCCGTGGATATCAAGCTTCAGTGCACGGGCATTTCCCTTACTTCACGTTGTTATTGTTGCTTGCATAATACACATTCTTCTCCTCGAGTTGAATCTATCCCTCACCTCTTTTTGATGAATGATATTGTTCAATCCGTGTGGAATCACTTTGTTCCTGGTTTGACACTACACTTCCACACACCGATATGATATTATTCCTCACATTTTGGAGGAACCACACACACGATCACACACGAGGCACTTGAGTTTCCTGGTTCCTTGCTTGATTTTATGGTTTGTCCGGACGGAAAGGAATAATGTCAAGCATCGACACCTTCCTTTCTTGGCATCTCACATTATTTGGCGGTGGAGCGGTATCTCTGGATTCTTGTTTCAGTCGGCATTTGAGCCCTTGGATTGGTCCGGATGCTTCCCTACAATGAGTTTTTGTAGGGGAGTGATCCACCACAGTTCCACGCAGTAGAGGATGGTGATTTGGCGAGCTCCTCGGTCTCCTCGGATCAAGTGAACACGGATGGTTCGTTTGATCGAGACACATTAATAGCCGTGGCGGGGGATTGATACGAGATCATTCGGCGGACCGATGTTGGCATTTCATAGTTCATTCCGCATGTGTCTAGCTTTCATGCCGAGCTACTAGCATCGAGATGGGACTGCAGATGCCCGACGCTTTTCATTGCGATTTGGATCGAGTTGGGCGCAGCGGCGGTGGTCACCACGATCACATCCGGTTGCCTTGGCTCTTGCGGGTTCAACATACACTAATTCGCATTCGAACATCTTTGAGGACCTTTAATATTCGATTTCCCACATACACAGAGAGGGAATCGACCAAACAGATCATCTAGCGGAGTTGGGAGTCCGCTTGGCGCTTATATATTGTTTATGAGGGCACGACTTCTCACCACCTTCTAGCGCTCATACGGATGGACCAAATTTGGGGATATCCGAGCTTTAGATTTTGATTGTGCATTAGTTCTCCTTGTATTTTCTAGATATCTCATTATGATAGTCTATATAGATGTCGTAGTGATAGGTTTCTTGCTTTTTGATTTTCTCCCCCTGTGATGGGACATGACATTGTATGATACTTTGATTATTTAATCTATATGTAGGGGATCACGCCTCAATCCCCCACCCCTCGGGGTGTTATTTTGCTTAAAAAAAGCTTCATATGCCTCTTCAGACTGGGTGCAATCCTAGGTTCAGATCGGCCATGATTGTCAGATCGCGCCGTGTCAACAATCTGCGATCGATAGTCGGAGACGCATCCAATTGAAGGTACACACTCATTGTCATATACCCCTTCCACACGGAGGGGCGATCGTGTCGATCATGGTGCTCACAAAGAAACATACCATCCAATTAGCGCCACTTTGCATGCCACGTGTTACCACCTCGATGATTATGCTAAGACATCGCCAACCGTTGTACGCCCGCCACGTTACCAAGCCACTGGACCGAACCCTGGTTTGATTTTTTAAAACATTAAGGCTCCTCAAATCTCCTCGCGATGATGCATACATGTAAACAATTGTGCCTCTATAGCACCTAATGTGACTATGTGCAGGCCCAGTTCAAGCTCTGGCTCTGGTCGAACTGTGCTCTGAACCCTCCTTGGTGCTATTTGAGCTAGCCAAAGGCTAGTCAAAATTAACTTGGTCCACTAGGGTGTACCATAAGAAGCTCCACTTGATTACTCCTTATTAGTGGTGAAGCTCTATATATACTAGTCAAACATTTACTATGTTTTCTTATGTGTGATATGGCTTTACACATTCTCACCATTTTATATTCCATATATAAAAGGCATTTAAGTGGCTAACTTTATTCATTTATTTCCCATTCACCCGATATTGGTTTTGAGAAATATAAAATGCTAAATCTATCTACCTGCGGTGTAGATTATGTTTATCTCATTTATTTTATACAACAAATAAATGAACCTACTTACTTAATTGGTCAAGATCGGGTCAAAACCCAATTTAAAAAAAAACTAATTTCAACAACCCCCACATGAATGAAATAAATGCATATGAGTATGCATACATTGAAAAGAGTTCAAACGAAAACTATTGTATCGGGAGAGGTAGTTTGTGGCTTTAAACCTTCCTTATTGGAATATTATCGGATTTACTAGGCTGCACAGTGATGCAATGTCTTGAACTGTTTAGTTGTTTATGTAAACTAAAACAACATCATCCACACAATATCTTTCCTAACATCATTTGGTTCTCACGGTTGTGTCCATTTTGGTCCTGTGATAGGTGTGAGTTTTGCATGTATTTTGAGGCGCATTTCGGCTATAATGATGGGTAAACATGCACATACTCGAGTTAAATGTTACATATTCACCCCTTGTGGAAAAGATATTACACTTTGCTTATTTTATAGGAATTTCATGATATTTGAAGCAAATTGAATACGGATACGGGGATATCAAAGTGGAAACACGGAGAATTGAGTGAATATACGAAAAGTGAAGCCAAAAAGAGCGAAAGTTGAGCGTACGGAAAAAGACAGGGGCACACGGGTTGGGCGTGCCTCGGACACCACCCGTGCACCCCAGTATAAAGATAATTGGAGCTGCAAAGATAGCGCACGGGGTAGCCCATGCATCGACGCATGACCCATGCATCCTACGGAGGATGAATGGTTTCACCGGGTGGCGCACGAGTAGGCCGTGCTCCGACGCACCACCCGTGCGCCCTACGAGAGACTTGGATTATTTCAGCAGGTGGTGGCGACGGGTAACCCGTGCTCCGACGCACCACCCGTGCGTCTGCTACTGAATCCCATAATAGATTATGCCCTAAACTTGATGGTGGGTATAAAAAGGCTTTTTGAAGGCGCACACAAGGATATTCTGCATTTTGGGATCTACAACACAAGACAAGGGTCAACTCTTGGAAGGAGATATCAAGGAGACAATCGGGTTGCATCGGAGCTTGAAGAACGGAGATATATCGAGAGATTGTCGACGTTCCCAAGTTTTTCTTGCTTCTCTTTTAGTTTCAATCTTTCATTTTCATTTGTAATGGCTTTGAACACTTTGTTTATAAGTTGTTTAATCATGTGTAGCTAAACTCTAGAGATTTCCGGGTTTTGGAAGTAGATTAATGAACTCTTGTTGGATGTTTTAATCTTAGTTGAAGTTATTATCTTAAGGCCTATTTGAGTATTTTGAGCTTATTCTTGTTTTATCACTTGATCAATGATTTAACTTGTTTGATATATTGATTCATAATTCGAGAGATGAGTTTCAATATTAGATCTTGAATACTCGACACAAATATTTGCATGAATCGAGAGGTTTGTAAATATTTGTGAGGACATTTGATCTTTTAAACTTTTGGGAGTTGAATGCTTCATGTTGAGTAGAGATGCTAGCATAAGTATTTCAATCTACGTTTTATATGCATCTCGAGAGGGAGGATAAAATAGCTTTGTGATCGTCTTATAGGAATATTGATAATAACGTGGCTTGATTAAACCGGACAACAAGAGGATTATTAATCAAAACCTTAACTCGAAATCCATTTCATTATCTTGATACTTCTATCATTTGTATTATCTTAATCTTGTGTTTTAGTGATTCAAATTGTCTTAATCTCAATACAACAATCATCAAATTTCGATCGTCTAAATAAAAATAAGACTATCTTGGATCAATACTTAGCATATTAATTTATTAGTCTCCATGGATACGACCTTGCTTACCCTATTCTATAAACTACACCGTACACTTGCGGTGAAGCTAAAAATAAGGTGAACAAGTTTTTGGCGCCGTTTCTTTGATTAATACAATTTTTGGTGCTAATATTGCGATAGATAGAATTAATTTTAATTTAGACAATTTTATTTTTACATTTTGGATTCACTTTAATTCTTCATTATTTGACTTGTTTTTTAGTCGGTCCGGTGGTGCATGAACACGCGCTCGAGGCAAGGGACTTGATACGCTTATACCGAAAGTCGAGGCTTTCGTGAGAAGAATCGATCTTGCTACCACTAGACGGGGTGAAAGACAACACAATCCGATAATGGGGGATTTGAACAAGTTACCAATACCGGCGAACAATGGTGGAAATGAGTTACCGATACTGGAGGTGCAACAACAAGCCATTCGTGATTACTTTCGACCACAAACGAATCGTAATTATGGTGGTATTGCCCATATTCCTATCAATGCCAACAACTTCGAGCTCAAACCGCCATTTCATCAATATGGTGCAACATAATCGGTTTGGGGTTCTCAAGATCCTAACTCTCACCTTGTGCATTTTATCCAAATATGCAATACGATCAAAATGAACGGAGTCTCGGATGACGCCATAAGATTGCGCTGTTCCCATTCTCTTTACGGGATAAGGCGAGAAATTGGTTGGGTACTTTGACGAAGGCGTGTAAGCACATGGGACGAATCGAGCTAAAAGTTTTTGTTTAAATTCTTTCCACCGAGCAAAACTTTGCGGCTCAAAAGCGAGATCACTCAATTCCGATAGTTCGACTCGAGCCTTTATACGAGGCTTGGGAAAGGTTTCGGGATTTGTTACGTAGATGTCCACAACATGGGTTTCCGAGAGGATCAACGCTATGTTTCTTCTACAATGGTTTAATGGGACAGACGAGGGCCTTTGTGGATGCCGCGATGGGAGGAGCATTGTTGGCAAGGTTTCCACAACATGCCTTGAACCTTCTTGAGGAAATGGCCATGAACATTACAGTGGCCATCCTGAAAGATCTAATGTACAACGAGTAGCCGAAATCTCGGATTCGGACCAATTAAAACATTGACGGCACAAGTAGCGGCTTTGACAACTCAATTGAGTGTATTTACGAAGGGGCCGAGAAGCGGTACGAGCATGGGTAGTGAAGCTCTTCTATATCCGATGGAAGAGGTAAATTATGTGAATAATCGAAATTTCAACAATTTAAATAATTCAAACCCAACGCACTACCATCCAGGGTTGAGAAATCATGAAAAATTTTCCTACGCAAATACAAAGAATGTGTTACAACCTCCGCCGGGATTTAATGCTTCAAGTGGAGGCGAAAATGGGAAGGCAAATAGTCGTTGGAAGATGCACTCACCTCCTTCATAAATCAATCTAATGCTTTCATGAATGATACGAGGAGCCGCCTCGCTAAGCAAGACTTTGGATAAGATAGAACAACAAGTGACAAGCTCGATAAAGAATCGGAGACTCAAATGGGACAATTGGCTACAATTGTGGGTGGTCAACATCACAAGGGTCAATTTCCAAGTAATACGGAAATGAATCCTAAGGAACAATGCTGGGAATCAAAAACTTTCGGATGAAACATCAAGGCCGGAAGCGGGGAGAATCCGTGATGAAGGATGATATTGAAGAAAATAGGAAAGAAGAGAACAAAGAGGCGGAACAAACAGTGGTGAGAAGCTAAAATCATCATCTAACTCGAATATATCTAAGTTGCCTATATCTCTTCCCTTTCTCAAAGATTTCAAAAGAAAAAGCTTGATGATCAATTTGCCAAATTCCTTGATATATTTAAGAAATTGCACATTAACATTCCTTTTGGCACGCACTAGAACAGATGCCGAACTATGCGAAATTTCTTAAGGATGTTATGTCAAAAAGCGAGAGGATGCAAGCTTTGAAACGGTGAATTTGACGGAAGAATGTAGTGCAATTATCCAAAGAAAGCTACCACAAAATCGAAAGATCCGGGGAGTTTCACTATCCCTTGTGCTATTGGTGGTAATTTCTTTAATAAAGCGTTATGTGATTTGGGGGCAAGTATTAATTTGATGCCTTTGTCCATTTTCGGGAAGCTTGGACTAGGCGACGTGAAGCCAACTACGGTGACATTGCAACTTGCAGACATCACTTACGTATCAAGGGGAATTATTGAAGACGTATTTGTAAAAGTTGATAAATTTATATTCCCGTGGATTTCTTGGTTTTGGATATGGAAGAAGATCGAGACGTTCCACGATACTTGGACATCCTTTCCTAGCCACGGGTAAAGCATTAATAGATGTGCAAAAGGAGCTCACATTACGTGTTAATGATGAGCATGTTTTATTTTCTATATATAAAGGCAATGAAATTTCATGATTCGGTGGAGAATTGTAATTTTTGGACATAGTTAGTTCATGCATTGAGGATTATGTTGATCATACATTATCTACGAGATGATTTGGAATTTGGTCTAACCCACTCATGTTCAATATCGAGTGTTGTACTTGATTTTGATAACCAAGATTTGTATCGACTATGTTTGTGCCTTAGATCATATGCAAGAACTACCTAAGAGCGCAAGAGGCGAGAACGCAAAGCTATAAATAATGGAGCCAAACTTGCGAACGCACCACCCATGCGTCCATGCACGGGCAACCCGTGCGTGATTTTGAGGGACGAGTTGAGCTCTCTGAAGAAGAGCACACGGGTCGTCGCCGGCGCATGGGCTGCCCGTAAGTGACCCTGAAATAGCAACATCGAATCCGGAACTCAAGCAATTACCTGAACACCTCAAATATGCATTCCTTGGGGCAAATAATGCAAATCCGCGATGTGAAGAGACCAATCTAGTACTAAATTGGGAAAAGTGCCATTTTATGGTACGCGATGGCATTGTACTTGGTCATCGAGTCTCTTCTTAGGTTTGGAAGTTGATCGGGCAAAGATTGTAGCAATTGAGAAATTACCACCTCCTACAAACGAAAGCCATTCGAGCTTCTTGGGCCATGCCGGATTTTCTGACAAGGTTTATCCGTGACTTTTCTAAAATTTCTAAGCCCTTGAGCCAATTGCTAGAAAAAGATGTCGCTTTCATTTTTTCCAATGAATGTTTGCGGGCGTTCGAAACATTGAAGACAAAGACATTGGTGACCGCACCTATACTCGTCGCCCATTGAGTCAACCATTTGAGCTGATGTGTGATGCAAGCGACTTTGCGGTTGGGGCTGTTTCGGTCAAAAGAGGGAAAAATTGTTCAGATCCATCTACTATGCAAGTCGAACGCCGGGCCAGATTAATCAACCGAATTATACCACAACCGAGAAAGAGATGTTGGCAATTATTTTTGCATTCGATAAATTCGATCTTACTTGATCGGGGCGAAAATGATTGTGCATACCGACCATGCGGCTATCAAATGCCTCTTTGACAAGAAGGATGTGAAACCGAGGTTGATTCGATGGATCTTATTATTACAAGAATTTGATGTGGAAATCAAGGACCGGAAAGGATGCGAAACGTGGTAGCAGACCATTTGTCTCGATTAGAAAATCAAGAGGGAGCAAAAGAAAGTACGGGATTAATAAAAGAGGAGTTTCCGATGAACGATTACTCATGCTTGAGGCAAAGTTCCCGTGGTATGCGGACTTTGTCAACTACTTGGTCACCGGAGTTCTACCTTCGGATCTATCACCGTATCAAAAGAAGAAATTCTTACATGATGTAAAGTTTTACATGTGGGACGATCCCCTACTCTTTAAGAGGTGTCTTGACAAAATAATAAGGAGATACATACCTCGAAGAATGGGAGGGAGTCCTACAACAAGTCACTCTTCACCTGCCGCGGACATTTTGGACCAACCCGCACCGCCGCTGCGAAGGTATTGCGAGTGGGCTATCTTGCCCACTCTATTTAATGATTGTTATTTGTTTGTGCAACAATGTGACAGTGTCAACGAATGGGCAACATTTCCGAAGGCACGAGATCTTTTGGCAAACGTGTCGAAGTTGAATTGTTTGATGTTTGGGGATTGACTTTATGGGCCCGTTTCCATCATCTTCGGCTATCAATATATTCTACTTGCGATGGAGTATGTATCCCGTTGGGTAGAGCGATTCCTTCCGAAACAAATGATGCTCAAGTTGTAATGCGATTCCTTAAGAAAAACATCTTTACTAGATTCGGACTCCAAGAGCTTTAATTAGTGATGGAGGGTCGCATTTTGTAAACAAATTGATGAGCAACTTGTTGGCAAAATATGGGGTCAAACATAAAGTTGCATTGGCATATCATCCACAAGCCAATGGACAAACGAAGTGGCTAATAGGAGATCAAACAAATCCTTGAAAAGACGGTGAACATCAACCGAAAAGATTGGGCATTAAAATTGGATGATGCTCATGGGCATACCGCTTCGCATATAAGACACCGTTGGGCACATCTCCATATCAACTCGTCTTTGGGAAGTCGTGCCATTTGCCGGTAGAATTGGAGCACAAAGCATTTTGGGCGGTCAAGAAACTAAATGGATTTTCGGAAAGCCGGCGAGGAAAGGTTGCTCCATTTGAATCGGATGGAAGAGTTTCGGGATGAAGCTTACGAAAACTCCCGAATTTATAAGGAAAGAACCAAGCGGTGGCATGATAAGATGATCAAGAAAATAGAGTTTTTACTGGGAGAACCGGTGCTCTATACAATTCACGCCTTAAATTTTTCCCCGGAAAACTCAAGTCTAAGTGGTCGGGGCCATTCGTGATAAAGAAAGTATTGAATCCACCAGGATTGTAGAATTGTTGACAAAAGAATGTGAGACTTTCATGGTAAACGGCCAACGGATCAAGCACTACTTCCACCAAGGAAATCAAGAGGAGGTGACATCCACCACCTTGCGCGACCGTAATTTAACAAAATAGGCGTCAAGCTAAAGACGTTAAATATAGCGCTTATTGGGAGGCAACCCAACGGTTTTTCGTGTTAATTTCATTTTTGTGTGTGTTTAGTTTCAATTTTGTGTGATTTGATATGCGTGTTTTTATTAATGAGTGCGATTTGTGTGTTTTTGTTTCATTTTTGTGTGTTTCTATTCAAAAAAAAAAAAATTCTCAATTGTTGTACAGTGCGCATGGGTAGCCGTGCGTTGGCACACCACCCGTGCGCCCTACAGAGAAGTGGGGAATTCTATCGGGGTGGCGCACGGGTAACCCGTGCTTCGATGCACCACCCGTGCGCCGTAGAAAGGGGCTTAAATATGACGATTTTTAAATCGTTTCTTCTTCTCCAAATCCCCCAAATCGCGCGCCATTACTTCCTCCTTCATTGCCTTCGAAATTTCTTGTAATTTCTACCCAAATTCTCCCATTTAATCACTCCCCATCACATTAGAACCACAATTTGCATTGTATTCAAGTGTGATTGAAGAAAATTGAAGATAAAGCACCTAGGGTTCAAGTTCTTCACTTTGATTCGAAATTCAAAATTCCGGTAAGAGCTTCATTTTTCCTTGTGAATTTCTTGTCATTTATGAAATGAGAATCATGATTGGTGCTAGCTTTGATATTTTTGCTATGTTTTGAATGAAAAACTCTTTGAAGCAATTTATCAAACACCTTGTGGGCTTGTGTAATTGAGGAGATTTTGGATGAAATGTTAATGAATAAGGCATGGCCAATAATTGTTTAAGCTAATACTTGTTTAGAATGGCCATAATTTGTGCTTGCTTGGGGTAGTTGATCGATCAAAGTGAAGTAGGGAAGTGAAATTGCATTGCCTAATATGTTAGCTTTAATCCCCTACTTTGTTGTTGCCATTGATGATATTGGGATGCTAATTGAATGTATTTCGTACAAATCCTTCATGGCCGGCGAAGAAATCCCGGTGGAAGGAGACGTGCACGCAGGGGCGGCAACGCGACGTGGCACCGCCGAGGGTCGACCAAAACAGTCGGCCGGCATATGGGGTTGACTTGACAAACGCAGATGATCTTGAGCGATGGAATCGCTTAATTGGTCGCCAAATAGCTCCATCCCGCTATGCCGACGATGATTGTACCCAAACTTTGGGGATACATGAGGGCGTTTGGCGTATCTTCGCAAAAAGTTGGATGGACAAACTTCATGAGCCGAAGGTGGCCGACCTTTAAACGATATACATTGGAGTTTTTGAGTACCGTGGAAGTACTCAAACAAGGCGGGACTTTTGAACCATATATGATAAAATTTCGGTTGGGAACGTTCGTAGACAACTCCTATGACCCAATTGAACACCATTTTTGAGGTTCCAACAAACGCTCGTACCGTCCCCGATGCCCCATTATGATCAATATGACTTCTAGAGAATGCTTGTGGAAACACCACAAATGGGGCTGATGTTGTATGCCGCGGGACCGCCAAAGCCTCTTGGATCCGGAATCCTGTTTTCCGGTATATACAACGCGTGACGGCATCCTCCGTGTTCGCCCGAGAAAATATTGGAGGGATGACCACTAAGGAGCTTTATCTACTCGTGTATGGTCACAAATACCCCTACAACACACAAGTTAATTTCGCATAGCAAATAGAACAGCTTAGCTAGGCGGGAAGGGGGTACGATTTCTATAGGGGCCTCATTACCCCTATTGCCCGGTATTTCAACGTCGATTTCGAGGCTTGGAGCCTATTCTGGCAGCACTCGGGTTAATTTGGCATCGTTGCACCACATGAAGTTCATAGCAAACGAAGACAACACATTGGTACTTCTCCGTGAAGGTGCTTTGCATTTCCGTTGCCTAACCCGCCCTACACCACACCGATCGATACATTGACGGACACCACCAACTTCCTAATGAACTCGACGCACATAACCGAATTACGGAGGCTATAGAGGCAAGAAAGAAGCGCAGAGTTGAAGGTTTCTGGATGAAGATGATATGGTGGCGGAGGAGGATGAGATACATGGACGAGAAATGGGGTGGAACCTCATCACCCCCAAATTGATATGATATACCCGAGTCCTCACACGGGGCGATTACCCCCAACGTTCTCAAAGCGGGGATCGTCCCGGCACTTCTCATAGCGGAGGGCCCCAACGCGCAATGATTTCCAAGACATGTTATATGCGTTTGGGGAGGACTTGCGTCGGCAAGGAGAGGAGTTGAGGCAACAGGGGAAGGACTTAAGGCAACATAGGGCTGATTTTCTCGCGTTCAATGAGCGCTATGATCGGCGTTCCGAGGAGACGTGGCAAGTTCTCCAACAGCTACAAATGTGGCATATTTCCCAAGCCACTTCCCACCGCCGCCACCGCATGATTCGTATATCCCCACTTTTCGTTATTGAAATTCTATTTTTTCCCTTAGGACACTATAATTTCATTCAAGTTTGGGGGAGAGATAGTATTTTAATATATGAAAAGTGTGGATACAAAAAAAAAGAAAAGAAAAAAAAAAAAAAAAAAAAAAAATATTCATGCATTTTGTGTTTTCATATAGTTGCATTAGAGCATTCTAGGTTGCATTTGCATTAGAGCACGTTTATAGCTTTAGCACGTCTATTGCTTTCGTAGTGGTTAGAGAGTGAGTTGACCGGGCACGTTGCAACTTGTTGTTTGTGTGTTGATTGAAAATGCATATTGTTGGGATTGGATGTTGGTTATGAGTTGATTGAGCCTGAATAGATGACATTGAGCATGTTGATATGGAAAACTTGGTTTGATGCTTTGAATTACATAATTGCAAGCCTCGTGAGCTTTTGAGCCTTTACTTTGCTTGTATCTTGTGCGATCTTGTTGTAATTTGAGTGTATCATTCATGTTGTTAAAATTCTAGAACTTGCTTGGGTATCTCTGTCAAGGCCACATGTTGTATGCGAATTGTGAATGTGATTAAAGGCCATATTTGCTAGCCTTTCAAGCCTTTTACCTACCTAAAGATGTTGAAATTCCTAGTTAGCCAAGTTGAGCCTATAGCCTATTTCTTTGATAACCACAAAATTTAACACTTGATCTTAATATATCCATCACCTTAAACTCGAATGTATAGCATTGAGTAAAGGAATGAATGAGGATGAATGGGTGGGAATTGAAAAGTAGGATAAGTGGGCATACTTGGTTAAATGGGACATAAAGAGGAAGGAAAGGAGTTGAAAAAAAGTGTTGAAAATGCACAAATGAAAAATTGATTGAAAAATTGATAAACTTGGGGCGAAGGATTGTGAATTGAGGCGATTCTCAAAAGAAAGAAAGGAAATGGAGATAAATAAAGTTGATAAAATGAGGGATGATTGGAGTAGCATATGGGATTGTAATGAAAATGATTGATATGCTCATCGGTCTATATACTTTCGAGTTTGAGTCACTTTATCCAAAATTTCCTACCCAAACCAAAGAGCCTTCATTACAACCAAATGAGAAAGTCCTTTTTGATTCACAAATTGCATACACTCTAGTGGCGGAGATATGAGACGAATTGCAAGCCTGTGATAATTTTGTGACATCAAATTGATTTGAGCGTAAACACGTCCTATATCCTCGTGAGATGAGAGTATACACTTAACTTTGAGAGTTGGAATTCGAGCATTTCACTTTGTTTTACTTGAGGCGTGTTCTTTGATAAGATATTTGAGGCTTGATTGGTTTGTTGCTTGACATTCATGATGAACAATATGAATTTATTTTTGGATCCGTTGTGTGCGCTTTTATTCTTATCTCCCTGTTGTGCTCTATCGTGTTTTTCAAAAATTGTTGATCGGGACGGTCAACGGTGTAAGTTTGGGGATTTTGATAGGTGTGACTTTTGCAGGTATTTTGAGGCGCATTTAAAGCTATAATGATGGGTAAACATGCACATACTGAGTTAAATGTTACATATTCACTCCTTGTGGAAAAGATATTACACTTTGCTTATTTTATAGGAATTTCATGATATTTGAAGCAAATTGAATACGAATACGAGGATAGCAAAGTGGAAACACGGAGAATTGAGTGAATATACGAAAAGTGAAGCCAAAAAGAGCGAAAGTTGAGCGTCCTACGGAAAAGACAGGGGCACACGGGTTGGGCATGCCTCAAACACCACCCGTGCACCCCTGTATAAAGATAATTGAGCCGCAAAGACATGGCGCACGGGTAGCCCATGCATCGACGCATGACCCGTGCATCCTACTGAGGATGAATGGTTTCACCGGGTGGCGCACGGGTAGGCCGTGCTCTCGACGCACCACCTGTCTGCCTGCTACTGAATCCCATAACTGCAAAGATTATGCCCTAAACTTGATGGTGGGTATAAAAAGGCTTTTTGGTGGGGCGCACACAAGGATATTCTGGCATTTTTGGGATCTACAACACAAGACAAGGGTCAACTCTTGGAAGGAGATATCAAGGAGACAATCGGGTTGCATCGGAGCTTGAAGAACAGAGATATATCGAGAGATTGTCGACGCTCCTAAGTTTTTCTTGCTTCTCTTTTAGTTTCAATCTTTCATTTTCATTTGTAATGGCTTTGAACACTTTGTTTATAAGTTGTTTAATCATGTGTAGCTAAACTCTAGAGATTTCCCATTTTGGAAGTAGATTAATGAACTCTTGTTGGATATTTTAATCTTAGTTGAAGTTATTATTTTGAGGCCTATTTGAGTATTTTGAGCTTATTCTTGTTTTATCACTTGATCAATGATTTAACTTGTTTGATATATTGATTCATAATTCGAGAGATGAGTTTCAATATTAGATCTTGAATACTCGATACAAATATTTGCATGAACCGAGAGGTTTGTAAATATTTGTGAGGACATTTGATCTTTTAAACTTTTGGGAGTTGAATGCTTCATGTTGAGTAGAGATGCTAGCATAAGTATTTCAATCTACGTTTTATATGCATCTCGAGAGGAGGATAAAATAGCTTTGTGATCGTCTTATAGGAATATTGATAATAACGTGGCTTGATTAAACCGGACAACAAGAGGATTATTAATCGAAACCTTAACTCGAAATCCATTTCATTATCTTGATACTTCTATCATTTGTATTATCTTAATCTTGTGTTTTAGTGATTCAAATTGTCTTAATCTCAATACAACAATCATCAAATTTCGATCGTCTAAATAAAAATAAGACTATCTTGGATCAATACTTAGCATATTAATTTATTAGTCTCCGTGGATACGACATTGCTTACCCTATTCTATAAACTACACCGTACACTTGCGGTGTGCTAAAAATAAGGCGAACACTGACACATCTTGGATCCATAAGTGTTTCATTGAAGCGGCTCGTCTTCGTACTTATATAAGTGATCTCCTATTGAGAGTATCCTGTCATACTCCACTTCTTTCAAGTATAGGAATCATTAAAAGTTTATAACTTAACCTCACCACATTCTGCAGGTTTTTCCACTTGGATAGGAATGAGCTATAACATGTCATTCCAAGTGTTTATCCGAATATTCATAACTTAGTTGTCCTCTTAAACCAAGTTATTGGGTTCTCCAATTCACAAGGCTGGGTTATTGCCATGAACATTCTTATTTTGTGGATTTTAAGCTCATTTCTTTCGATATGTAGTATACGTTATCTCTATTCAAACCTTTCGTTAACAGATCCGCTAGGTTATTTTTCGATTTCACGTAATCAACTGCCTAACGGTGTTATGTCTTTGACGTATATATCAAAACGTACCGTTGTACCTACTATTTTGAGCCCTTCTTAAAGCTGACTCTATCACAATGTATCATGAATGCAGCCACCAGCCTAGGCCAACAAGGAATATCCTCTAAGAAGTTGCGAAGCCATTTTGCTTCTTCACCAACTTTGTCCAGAGCTATAAACTCTGATTCCATCATGAATCGAGTTATACAAATTTGTTTAGAGTATTTCCATGACATAGCTCCACCACCAATGGCAAAAACATAACCACTAGTGGACTTGGAATATTTTGTGTCAGATATCCAATTGGCATCATTGTATCCTTCTAACACAGTAGGTATATCTTGAATAATGTAATCCATAATTTAAGGTGAGTCTTAGATATCTAAGAACCCTTATCAATGCCTTCCAATGGTCATTGCCAGGATTACTCGTAAATCTACTCATTTTATTAACTGTGTTGGCAATATCCAGACGAGTGTTGTTTGTAACACACATTAGACTGCCAATAATCCAAAAATATTCTAGTTGAGATACAAGCTCACCCTGATTTTTAGCTAAGTGTAAGCTTACATCAACATGTGTTTTAGCTGGAGAACTGTTATAAGCATTGAACTTTCGAAGTACTGTCTCAATATAATGAGATTGTGACTGAACAAGTCCATCAGATGTTTTAGAGAATCTTAATTCCCAAAAACATATGCTACACCCATATGTTTCATATCAAAATGTTTGGTTAACACTTTCTTAGTATCCATGATTATATCATGATTACTACCATAATCAACATGTCGTCAATGTGTGGACAGATTACTCAATATTTCTTATTATTATTGGGCCAAAATAAAACCATCCAGTCCACGAAGCCCAAATCCGCCCCATGGGATGCGGCCACTCTCTCCTAAGGGATAGCAATAGGAAGGATCGGGTCGGGTACCTGAAGACCCAGCCCGTCCCATGCTTAGGACGGGTCGAATCGGCCCGTTCTGTCCATTTTGAATTAAATTAAATACAAAAAAATTAAAAAGATTAGAAAAAATATATATTTATAATTTATAAATGTTACATATAATATAATAATACATAAAAATTATATTATAATATATATCATATATGCAAATATATATTAAAATAAATTTTAAAAATATAAATTCTAGGTGGGCAAAGTAGATACCCCGCCCGCCAAATTTTAGCAGTCACCATTGGGCGGGGTGGGTCGGAAGCCATCCTCTCTCCTAGACGACCCACGCAGCACATTATCCCGAAAATAACATAAGCGTTAACTGTGTCTTTTAATGTAAACGCATTTATCACACTTGTTAATTTTTGAAACCATTCGACAATATAGTTCTGTCGAATTTCTCATGCCATTGTTTTGCAGCTTGCTTAAGGCCATACAATGACTTAACGAGTTTGCACACCTTCTTCTCCTGTCTAGGAGCAATGAACCTTCAGGTTATTCCATGTAGATTTCTTCTTCTAATTCACCATTTAGAAAAAGCTGTTTTCACATCCATTTGGTGTATCTCAAAGTTATGCAATGCAGCAATAGCAATGTGAACTCTAATAGATGTGATTCTTGTCAAGGTGAATACATATCAAAGAAATCAAGGTCTTCTTTTTGTTTAAATCCTTTAGCTACTAATATGGCCTTGTACTTATCAATAGTTCCACTAGCTTTATATTTCCTTTTAAGGATCCACTTGCATCCTAAAGGTTTATTTCACGGTGGGAGATTTACCAACTCCAAGTATAATTTTGCATAATGGAATTTATCTCATTATTAATAGCTTATTTCTAGAATGGAACTTCTGGACTGGACAATGCTTCACTAATTATTCTTGGTTCATTTTCTAACACAAAAAGTTAGAAAATCTGGACCAAAAGACTTAGTTATTTTGGCTCTTTTACTGCGTCTTGGTTCTTCATCACTTTGACGATAACCATCGGCAATATCACGTGTTCTTTTGCCAAAATTTACTTATTTTCTTTCTTGACAAGAAAACACGTCTTCGAAAAATACAACATTCCTTGATTCAATAATTGTACCTTCTTGTACATCTGGAATTGCTGATTTGTGCACTAAAAATCGATAATGAAATAACCCGGCCCAAAGGAATTTGGGATCGGCCAATAGGCCAATCACTCCTACAGGGCCCACGAGGCCCATCACCTAGGTATAAAAAGGTTCATCATCTTCATTTGTATGTTAATTCTCTCATAATCACTCTTACACATTAATTCAGTATTCGTTTACTGTGTTATTCTCTATCAATCACTATGCTGACTTGAGCGTCGAGGGGCCTCCCTGAAAAATCCCCAGGGACCCCCCTAATGTTTGCGTATGTGCAGGCAAGTTCCCAGTGGAAGATTTCCCCTCTTGGGAAGAAGAAGACTTTGACTTTTATCATAATCCTTGACTTGGAGTGATGTGCCCAAAAAAGCAACATCAAACCCATTATCCAAAAAGGATCAACCCCTTCCATACAATTACTGAGTTACAAATGCTAGAAAGATTTTAGTAAAATGTTGTTCAACAATAATATAAAATAAGTTGCTTTGTGGTGTTAGAAGGTAATGCTCCTTGATGCGATGTTATTTTATCTAATTATACTCTTCAATTTAGTTTTTATTTTTTTAGATAATTTTTTCACACTATTCTCTCCAAAAAAATAGATATGAACAAAATCAAAGGTTAAACACTCACACACATAGTTTCCATTCTTGGAGATATTGTGTGTTCAACCGCTAAACACCTAAATTGATCTAGCGATGCTCGTAAGAGTACAAGATCAATTGTAGGCTAGCAAGTTAATCGCAAGTCTTTTTTCACGAAAGACTTAGCTGAAAAATAATTATTGTGTATTACAATTAACAGAAAAGAAAATCCTAAACACTCTAATTCAAATTTTAAGGTTTGAAACAATTAAACTAATTACTAAAACAAATATTCAAACTAATAAACTAAAATTTGGATTAACACGAATGGAGAAACGTCTATGGCTTCAGATTCGTCTCCTCAAATTACCAAGCAGAATATCAATCAATTGATCATGCGATTAAATAATTAAGAAAACATATATAAAGTGGGCCAAGATCTGATAACTCTCGTATTCACAGATTAAGTCTAGACAGATCCAATTTACTCAATTAATTAACCAAGTTGTATAATATATTATTGATTCATATCTAACACCCTATTTGAATTTAGTCCGATAATAATATCATCTCTCGACCTCAATTATTTCTTCAAAATAATCAAAAATTGATAAGACAATCAATTATATAATAAAATAATTCAATTAGGAAAGGCATAATCAAAGAATTAATATTTATGCTTGTTTATTTAATTCAACTCATCCTAACCCTAGAACAAGGGAATTAGCTAGCTTATGCATAAATTCATCAATTCAATTAAGCAAGATATAATAGTCCTAAACATTTCATTAAGCAATTAATATAAAAAAAAACTAAATAGATAAATAAAGATGTAGAAGAATTACACTTTTTCAAGTTGTAATGAGATCTTCAAGAGAAAGCTTCAAATTCATGTAAAAGAGAGAAAGGGAAGAGAAAGAGAGAAATCTAAATCTTGTTGCTAGCTTGAATAATGAAAATCTAAAGCTTGGACTCCCCATTTATAGCTCATATGATACCTAAACAACCCGGAAAAGTCCAAGATCTAAAAGGAAATGGAGAAAATCAGAATCTGCATCGGAATTTGCTTCAATGAATGGACACGGCGAACAAACGTTCGCCATCACTTTAGAACATACAACATGAATGTTCACTCACAATACTTGTGAGCGTTCAAATGTGAGAGTTCGTTTGAACTATTGAAATTATTTTTTTCTAAATTAGGTTTTACACGATTTTGACCAATTAATTAAATGGGTTCATTTATTATTGTATGAAATAAATGAGACAAATGTAATCTATTGTAGCATTTTGAATCTCTCAAAACCAATATTGGGTGAATGAAAAATAAATGAATAAAAGTAGCCACTTAAATGCCTTTTATATATGAAATATAAAAGGGTGGGAATGTGGAAAGCCATATCCCACATAGAAAATATATTAAATGTTTGACTAGTATATATACAGCTTCACCACTAATAAGGAGTAATCGTGTGGAGCTCCTTATGGTACACCCTAGTGGACCAAATTAATTTTTACTAGCTTTTGGCTAGCTCAAATAGCCGGAGCCGGAGCCGGAGACAAGCCCATGCATGTCGCACATAGTCGCATTGGGTGCTTTAGAGGCACACTTTGCACGTATGCATCGTCGTGAGGAGCTTTGAGGAGCCTTAATGTTTTGAAAAATCAAACCAAGGTTCGTTCCACTACTCGGTGATGTGGTAGGGTAGATTAGGTGGTAGTGTCTTGGCATAGTCATCCAAGTGGTGACACGTGGCATGCAGTGGCACTGATTAGATGCGTCTGTTCATTGATAGGGCACCATTACTGGACACAACTATCCAGTGTGCAGGGGTGTATGCCAACGGGTGTGTATCTTCAGTTGGATGTGATTTGGACCATCAAATCGCAACTGTTGATTACAGGGCATGATCTGACGTTCTTGGTCGATCTGAACCTAAGATTTCACCCAGCCTGAAGAGGCATATGAAGCTCTATAAATAGCAGTCCCCAGAACTCATTTCATGACTTCATATATCGAAATTATGTTCATTTTCTGCATAAGTTCATCAAAGAGAGTTCAAAATGCATCATAGTGTTCATTGATACTTGCTATTTGTAGTGCAACTATCGCAATTTTGTTGTCGTTGTATCTTGGGAGACGATTGCCATTTTTTCTGATGCGCCATGAGTAGGGCAATCTCGTCTTAAAGAGAAAGAGTCAAACTCTTGCCTCGATATTTTGTTTTCATACCGATACTCTGCTCAAATCTGCAGCCGTTTGATATACACCAATAAGGTTTTCCAATAGTTTAAGACGAGATTTTTCGTGTTTATCAAATGGCTTCAACATCATCAGTTCCAGCATCATCCGTTCCAACACTAGCATCCGGAGAGAAATCGAAGAAGTTCGGTGGTACATATTTCCAAAGATGGCAACAGAAGATGTTGTTTTTTCTTACTACTCTGAACCTTGCTCATTTTCTGACGGTGGATGCTCCAACTGTGGGGGAAGATAAGACTGATTCTCAGAAGAGAATGGCGTTTGATGCTTGGAGTCAAAGCAACTTCCTAAGCAGGAACTACATTCTCAACCGACTAGATAACATATTATATAATGTGTATTGTTTGGTATAGACTGCTAAGGAGTGATGGAGCTCCTTGGAAAAAAAGTTTAAATCAAAGATGTTGGCAAAAGAAATTTATTGTCGACAAATTACTTGATTTGAAGATGGTTGACACCAAGAAGGTGATCATTCAAGAAATTCAGCTTATTCTGCACAATATAATAGCAGAAAGAATGGTGCTTATTGAATCCTTTCAAGTAGCTGCTATTATAGAGAAGCTATCGCCTCTGTGGAATGATTTTAAGAACTATCTGAAGCATAAACGGAAGGAGATGGGGCTTGAAGATTTAATTGTCACATTGCGAATTGAGGAAGATAATTGCAAGTTTGAAGTTAAAAGTCTGGCAAGCTTTAAATGGAGGCAAATGCAAACTTGGTTAAGCCCAATGCTAGCAAAACGGGAAAGCACCAGGGGAATGGCCAGAAGCAGGGGAAAGCTTTTTAGTTCAAAGGGAGCTGCTTCAATTGTGGAAAGCCGAATCACAAGGCCAAAGATTATCGTCTTCCTAAGAAAGACAATTGAATTAGGTGCATGTGACCGATGACAAAAATGTGCCAATTGATATGTCCGAGCTTGATCTCTCGGCTGATGTGTTTGAAGCCAACATGGTGGATAACACTAGAGAATAGTGGGTGGATACAGGTGGTACACACCACATTTTGTCCGACAAAGACATGTTCTCAACGTATACTCTAATAAATGGAAGGAATTTATTCATGGGAAATTCTACAACTTCCAACAAATTCTGCAACTTCCAACATTGTCGGTCTAGGCAAGGTGGTGCTGAAGATGACCTCGGGTAAGGAGATGACCCTTGTTGATGTCCTTCATGTTCGGATATTCAAAAACATCTAGTGTCGAGATCGTTGTTGGTCAAGACAGAGTTTAGATTAGTGTTTGAGACTCAAAAGTTTGTACTTATGAAAATGGACAGTTCATAGGGAAGGGGTACTTAGAAAATGGACTGTTCAAGATGAATGTAATCAATGTACTCTGAAACTTTGAAAGGAATAAAATTAATGCTTCTTCTTATTATTTGCTTGAGTGTTCAAATTTATGGCATGTTAGATTAGGACATGTGAATTTTTACACTTTTAAAAGGCTAGTAAACTTGGAATTACTACCTAATTTTAAAATAGATTCACATCATGAGTGTGAAATCTGTGTTGAGGCAAAAATGGCCAAAACACCATTCCACTCGATGGAAAGAAATACAGAACCTCTAGAATTAGTTCACAGTGATATATGTGATTTAAAGTGTGTACAAACTAGAGGTGGGAAAAGTATTTTGTTACTTTTATCGATGATTGCACAAGATAATATTATGTATATCTTTTGAGAAATAAAAATGAGGCCTTAGAAGCTTTTAAAAGCTATGAGAATGAGGTTCAAAATCAACTTAGCAAACAAATTAAGATAATTCGAAGTGATAGAGGTGGAGAATATAGAGCTAATTTTGATGATTTTTGTTCAGATTCTGGTATTATTCATCAAACGACAACTCTTTATTCACCACAATCAAACAATATTGCTAAACATAAAAACCAAACTCTAAAAGAGGTGATGGATGATTTGTTGATAAATTTGGGTTTACCTCAGAATTTGTGGGGCGACGCAATTCTCTCAGCTAACCACGTTCTTTATAAAATACCACACAAAAATAAAGATAATGCTCTGTATGAGTTATGAAAAGGTCATAAACCTTCCTACAAATACTTTAAAGTATGTGGGTGTTTGGCTAAAGTAGAAATATCTAAGCCAAAACAAGTCAAGATAGGGCCTAAAACAATCAATTGCATTTTCATTAGATATGCTAATAACAATAGTGCATAACACTGCATGAGCTAATACTGATACCGTGTCCGGCTTGTCTCGAGATTTCTTGGACAGTCATGAGGTGTACGTCCCAAGGGGTGTGAGTAAGGTTTAGAAGGGGGGGTGAATAAACCTTACCAACTTTTCGATTTAGTCCTTTTAAAGAAATTACAGAGTTAACACAAACAGCTAAGTCCTTGAGGGACAACTAAGTTGGTTATTCAACGAGTTAGCCACTCAACAGACTTCGGTAGAGCCGTTGATGATGGAATAACTCACTTTGCTTAACCCGAAACTTAACTTGGTTGTGTTGGTTTTATCAGCGGAA
Source organism: Rehmannia glutinosa (assembly GCA_016081115.2). Taxonomy (NCBI): domain Eukaryota; kingdom Viridiplantae; phylum Streptophyta; class Magnoliopsida; order Lamiales; family Orobanchaceae; genus Rehmannia; species Rehmannia glutinosa. Next base: position 72,438 of record JABTTQ020002032.1, on the reverse strand, counting down.
GACTTAACACCCTTTGATTTGTTTTAAACTTGTTTTAACACTTGATTTTAGCATTTAGTTATTAATCAATTTTGATAGCAAATAAGTTTATCAGCAGATATAAAATAGATATGCAGAAATGTAAATGTGCTGAAAAATAAATGACATAGTTAATTTTTATACAGGTTCGAAGATGTGGTAATTATTCTAATCCTCTCTTCTCCAACTCCAGGAGGAATCCACTAAGTAATGATTAGTTCACAAAGTGGTTCTCAGTCTAGAGACAAGTCTTGATCACACAGCTGACTTGCTCCTTCGACTCAGTCTAGAGATGCCTTGGTCACACAGCTGGCTTCTCTTCCGACTCAGCTTCTTCACAAGGCAACTGCCTTTCTACTTCAACTCTCTTTCTCAAGCTCTAGGATTTGATCACGAAGCCCTCCAATAACTTGATACTGGTTCGACCATGAACCTTCCTACAATCCTCCTTGGAAAGTAGACCCCTTTTGATTCTTCAAAAGTTTCCTCTTCAATAGTTTGAAGTTGTCTTTCCTTCACAGCTCTATGTTGGATTGATTTCCTTCGAGTTTCAGGCTTGAGGATTTGCTTGAATATCTTTAAGAATATTTACAGGTTACAGTTTGAATATTGATTGCTTGTTCGTGGTTCAGGTAATCAAGGTAACCTTTTCTCAATGAATTTTCTCAACCTTTTATAGTGAACTTTCAAAAAATCTGCCCGTTGAAGAGATAGGCTGATTTTCAAAAGACACTTGTGTTCGTTGGCTTGTCTTTTCTTGGTCTTCAATATTGGGTTGTAGACCTTTCTTCGTATTAAATGAATGTTCAGCTTTTTCGGTTACGATCGAGGTGCGATGATTCCCATTGGTTTATTCCTTTTGCATGCTTCGGGATGAGCACTTTAAGACCAGCGCATGGAAGTATTACTTATTTAAGTAATGTTCTTGACTTCAGGCAAATGATTCCTTTCGATTGACTTCTCTTGGCATCAGCCTATTTTCCCAGGTGACTTGAGTCTGCTCCAATCATTTGAAGACTCAACTGTCATTTTCAACTTGTGACTTAGCTTCTTTAGATGACTTTGACTGACACTTCACATAGCTGTTCCTCAGCTGATACATCTTCAGTCAAGTTCTTGATCTTCCTTCTTGGCCGTACTCAGATGTTCCACAGCGGAGTCTTTACTTCAGTCTTCAGACTTCTTGTATTTCCTGGCATAGCTAACTTGACTCAGATTTTCCAGCCCTATCTATTACAATGAAAATTACAAGGAAAATGGGGTGCCAACTTTCTAGTTTAAGTTTTACATGGCATTCATCAAAATCTATAAAATAAATTTCCCAACACGAGGACCCTATGTAAGGGAGCCCCTTTCCTTTGGGAGCGCCGAATGAGGTTTAGTTTATGGGGACCCCTCTTTGAGGGAGCCCAACTTTGATCATGTCTTTAAATTATCTTGCTTGGTGGAACACTTAGTGAAATTTTCTTGGAAATTTGGGGAGAGTGCCCATGGAGAGTTGCAGAGAGGAGTGGAGTGCACCAAGTGAGGAGAGAGATGAGAGCCCAAGATTAGGGCAAGGGCACCTGAGATTGCTTCCTCAGAGTGGGCAAGGGTGTCGGGGGCTGGCTCATTGGAGTGGGCAAGGGTGCCTCTAAGGGGCGGCCCAAGCCCCTCAGTTCGTTATTCTTTTCGCATTTCTTTATCTTCTTTGGAGTTTTCACATATTTTGAGCCGGACATTAGATTCTGATCCTTCTTCATTTCCACTCGGGGGCTGAGGTGTCACCGGTCGTTCGGTCTTTGGTTCCACTATTCCATTTCCACATTTTCCAGTGGGCTTTGATATTCTCCCTAGCTCCGGAGTTATGTTATGGTGGTGAGGGAAAGTAGAGCTTGAGTTGGATTCATACCTGAGTGATGAGGTTCCCGGAGTGTGGGAGCCCAACATTGGAGTTTCTCATATATGACGAGTCCCAGCGGGAAAGGCCTTTTTGGGAAGGCAACATATTTCCTGTGACTGAGTTTTCATAGGATTTGTAGTATTTGAGTGATATCATGGACGATGCCACCAGGGACGAAGGCAATCTAGATGATGGAGGCGTCGGGTCTTAAGCTTTGCTCATAGTTTGGTGACTTTCTTATGTCTTTTTTCTGTCTACTTGTCTAAGGCGTAATATGATTAGCCATATTTGTTTAGGGCATACTTTTAACACTTAGACTCGTGCTTGCTTTTTTCGTCTTTTGGAATACTATCCTCCCTTCCTTCGGGGTGAGTTGGTTACTCTTAGATATTATTTGATCCTTTTTCCTTTGCATTTTGGCTACATGCTGGATCTTAGTATTTTACTTGATAGGGGCCCTGAATAACAAAGTGTTATTTTTCTAAGGGCATTTCCCAAGATTCCTCCTCAAGGTATTTATTGAGTGACCCCGGATAGCACAATTCTACCTCACTAGGGACATTAATTAGGGGTCCTGGATAGTACAGAACTACCTGACTATGGTGATCCTCGAGAGCCCTGGATAACACGAAGCTACCTCATTATGGGCATTAATGAGGGGCCTTGGATAGCGCAAAGCTAATGGGCGACCCTCGGGAGCCCTAGGTAGGGCAAAACTACCTCACTATGGGCATTGATGTAGGGCCCTGGATAGCGCGAAACTGTCTCAATATGAGCGATCCTCTAGAGCCCTAGATAGCATGAAGCTACCTCACTATGGGCATTAATGAGGGGCCCTGAATAGCGCAAAGCTACCTCACTATGGGCAATCCTTGGGAGCCCTGGATAGCGCAATGCTACCTCACTATGGGCATTAATAAGGGGCTCTAGATAATAGGAAGCTACCTCACTATGGGCGATCCTTGGGAGCCTTAGATAGCACAGTGCTACATCACTATAGACATTAATAAGGGACCCTGGATAGCTCGAAGCTACCTCACTATGGACGATCCTCGGGAGCCTTGTATTGTGTAATGCTACCTCGCTATGGGCATTAATGATGGGCCCTAGATAGCACAAAGCTACCTCACTATTGGCAATATTAAGGAGCCGTGGATAGCGCAATGCTACTCATTATGGGCATTCTCTCGTGTCCTTATGACTTGTCCAAGAAGTATGATTTTTAGTATGTGGGGAGTTGTTTGCACTGTGTGTGGAGATGAATCCCCTCTTTGAGGAGTCCTTACTTTTTTCAGAGTGGCTGGAGATGTTCTTACAGGGGCATGGAGAACCCTTCCAGAGCTCAGGGTGCATCTTCATGTGGCCCAGAAATGGCGCCCTTTAGGAGCTACAGAGGTGCCCTCCCACGAGCTGGAAGGGGTGCCCTCTCGGAGCATTGTGTTTTCTTTATGGATCTCTTCCCTTCATTACTCTTCTGTTTTCGCATTCATTCCTTTAGCGTAGGTGTTAGCATTTTTCGCTCTTTTTTGGTTGAACATTTTGTGACTTATGTTTGTGAGGAAGGGAAATTTACGAGGACTCCTCTGTGAGGGAGCTCTTCCCCTCTGGGAGCCCCAAAGGGATTTGTTGAGGATATTACGCGTGTGGACGCGAACCATTGCTTGGGGAGTAATGAGGTTTGGGGGATCTGGCAAGGTCCGCAACTCCGAAGGTTGTTAGGCTTGATCATTGTCTTTCCTAGAGAGCTTGCATAGAGGTTATGTTGATGGCTCCAATTATATAAATATTCTTCCTTTGGTGGCACTTTGTGGCTACACAGAGCTTTAGTGGAGCTTGTTAATGATTTATTTGATGGAGTTTCCCTCTTCAAGATTTCTTCAGTATTGTTATCCAGCTCCTGTAAGGTAGCCCAGATTGGGCATCCAAATTTGGATGGCATGCTGCTTTGTGCTGGTCTGAGCGGCTCCTCAACTATTGTGTTTGCTATGAACTCAATCTTCGGTTGAATCGTAGGTGCGAAAACCCTTGGTTGGTTCAGACTTGATCTTCCTTGTGTTTCAAATGTTGCAGGCACCTTCTTCTGGCTATTGAAGTTCGGTGTCCTCTGCCTGGGAGTGGTGTCCATGCAGGCTTCATTGCACTCCTCGTAGTATGTTGGAAGTGTATTCCATGGTCTCTATTTTATGGACTCCCGAAATGATATTAATGACTCCCACAATATGTGAATCTTTCTTGATATGATTTTAGTTGGAAGATTATGGTGCAAGTGTTCAAAGGAGCTCTTTTTCTTCATTGGTTTTTAGGAGATGTGAAGTCTGGACATCTCTATGGAGTAGTTTAACTAGTATAGCTGAATGAATTGTGCTTCCACTTCTGGAGGTTCGGGGCTCTAGATTGTGCATGGATTTCTTGAGATTTTACGGAGCTTTCTTCAGTTGAGGATGGTTTTGTCGACAGGTCATCCAAGGAGTTCTGCTCTTCTGTAAGAGGTTGTTTGTTCCAGAGGTAGCTTTACTTGTCTGGATGGCTCTTGACTCCTCAGCTCGAGTGCCGGGGGGAGTTTGTGGGTATCAGTGTTGGACTTCATTACATGCTTATTTTCCAGAAGCGTGATGGTTTTTCTGAAGTCTAGTTATCGTCCAATTTGTTGTTCCTCGCTTTCATTCTAGATGAATGAAGGTCATTCTGCATGCAGCTGCCGTTGCGGCCTGCTATAGCAGAGTGCCCTTATGACGGGTCTTCAGTAGCTGACGGAGCTCGAGGATGTCTTCGGGCGGCTCGAGGAGTGGATTGGTGTCTTAGAGAATTCCGGGTAGCTTCATTAAGCTAGAGAGATTCCCCGGTCCAACATACTTATTCGGTGGGCGAAGACCTTCAAGAGAAGGAGCTTGAGGAAGGGCGTCTCCTTAAGCAGGGAAGGGCACCCCTTTCAGCTCCCCGAGTTGTTGAATGGTGCCCCTCTTGAAGGAGGGGCCTAATCTAGTGTCTTCTCGAAGGTCTTCCTTCTTGTTTGATGTTCCCGGTTTTGGAGTTGGTGGCTTCCACAAATCACTCCATGAAGTCTTGCAGTAACTCTCCTTCCTTCTGCTTTACTTGAAAAAGATGAGCCATGGTCTCTGGATACTTCCTTCTAATGGAGAATAGTCGTGCGAAAGTAGTAGTGAACTTGTCCACCCAGTGATTAATTCAACTAGGAGTTGTTCGAACTGAATTAGCACGCTTGGTCAGAGTTGTCTAGGACGCTTTACAATAAGAATCGTCCATCATGTCGTAGAGATCCACCTTCATATAGAGTTTGTCTAAGTGCTCCTGGGGGACCTCTAGTCTCATCATACTTCGGGAGGCTGGAGATATTGATACCCGAGGGCAATGGCTTGGCCAGGATGGCAAGGGCTAATGAACTTCCTCCTATAGTTAGCCCACTAGTTGGTTTGGATAATGTGTATCACCTATGACTTTTCTGCGAGCTTGTGAGTTTGGACTTGGGAGTGTTGGGCTCCATTTCCAACTTCCCTTCTAGCGTGAGCGCGCTGGTCTTCTTGATTTTCTCCAAGTCTTTGTTTCTTTTATCTCTTTCCCCAAGTTGGGGTCTTCAATGTCTGGGAGATCTTGGGGAGGTCTCCCTGCGACATCTGCCATAACATGATTCCTCAAAGGAGTTCGGGCAACTTTTTGAGTAGGGCTTGGAGGGCTTCTTGCATCAAGCGAACTTATTCAGTAGGGGAAGCCCCCCAGGAGGATGAGACATCACCCTCATTGGTTGTGGTGGAGGCGACGCTCCTCTCGGAGGAGAGAGACTGGCCTACTATCTTCCATGTAATAGTCCTTCTTGCTGATTCCTGGCTACACAACTAGCAGCTTGGGATTCATCAGCTAATGACGGCTCTTTATGATTCTCGCCGCATCCTTCATCTCTTATTCGATGATCTACCAAGTCAGGGTCTTCAGTGGCGGGCGGAGCCCGGGGCGGTCTCCCCATAGCTCTGACCCCAGTTTGATGTCTCAGGGCATTCCGAGTCAGGTGAACTTCTTCAGAGGACATAACCCATCTTCCTTTCGACGGGGATGACACTCTTCCAAGAGGAGGAAGGCTGGCCCCTTATCTTCCAGATGGTCGTTACTCTTGCTAGTCTCTGGCCCTAGGGCCTGTAGCTTGGGATCCGAATCCATGCACTTGAGATCGGGTCCGCATCTTCGTGTGCTTCGTCTATTCCCACAGACTGTGCCAAAATGATGCTTTTTTTAGGGCATATCACTCCAAGTCAATGATTTTGATAAAAGTCAAAATCTTCATCTTCCCAAGGGGGAAAGTCTTCTAAGTTTTCTTCTCCGGGAGCTGGAAATCTTCCACTAGGAACTTGCCTGCAAACGCGTAAACGTTAATGGGATCCCTGGAGATTGCCCATGGAGGCCCTTCCGACGCTCAAGTCAACACAGTGATCGAGAGATAATAAAAGAGTAAAAGAATACTGAATTAATGCGTAAGAGTGATTATGAGAAAATTAACTTACAAATGAAGATGATAGACCTTTTTATACCTGGGTGATGGGCCTCATGGGTTGTGTAGGAGAGATTGACCTATGGGCCAGTCCTGAACTCCTTTGGGCCGAGTTATGCCGTTAATAGCCCATTGAGAATTAATATTATTTCAATATAAATTGAATTATATACTAATTATTAAATGTCGTTTTTGCCACCAACATGGTTATTCCAGAAGTAGAAATATCTTTTGGTTGTCTAGGGAGTGTTTATAAATACTTACGAAACGTGATTGTCAGCTTTTAATTGGAAAAAAATAGTGTTTAGTGTTTTCAAATGATAACTTAAGCTTTTGCTTCAATATATAACTTAATTAGAATCTAAACGCAGGGGAGCAACGCTTTAGATTTCTGATACTGCTTCTGGTTTGATTTTTGCACACAAATAAAATACTTTTACAACTTATTTACCAAACATTCTCTTTTAACTCATTCAACTTTTAACTTTTTTTTTTTTGAGTATATTCATTTTTAACTTTTATTTATAAACACTACTAAATTTCCGATTCTATTTTCCATCTAGAAGATGACAATCATTTTTTTAGAGTTTGCATACACTCCATTAATTTCCTTAAAATTTTATCCAAAATTTCGTCTTTGAGTCGAATGAATGTTTTAAAAATTGAAAAACGTAGGAAAAATCTTTCTATTTTACTGGAAAAACTAGTAATCCATACGTGTGTTGCACGTGTATTATTATTATTTTAATATTATTAAATTTATAATGAAAATATCTATTAACATGAGCTGATGTTTATTACTTTGTTTTAGAAATAATATTCATATAAAGTAAATAAAAACAAAAAATTATACATCAAATTTATATTTTCAGTTATAGACTTAAATATCAAAAAGCTTGTTTAGGATTATCTGAGTATATTTTTGTCTTTATATTAATATTAGATCATCACTCTCTTTCTCACGCATACTCTACCTCTCTATAAAAATTACATGTATATATTAAAGTGAGACATATATTTTCATATCGAACTTATATTGTTGAAAAAATGAATACTTGATATTTTCCAATTAAATATTTTCTTAACAAAAATATATTAATAAATCTATCAATTAATTTCTACTTAAAAAGAAATCATTGAACAAAAAATCGGAGAAATACAATACCAAAAAATCGGCCAATGCGTGTATTTTGATAAATAACAAGCAAGATCTTTGAATATCATTTAATAATAAGTTGGAATATCATACCATTTATAATATTTTCCTAACAAAAAACTGGCCAATTTGTGTATATTGATAAATGGCAAGCAAGATCTTTGAATACCATTTTATAATAAGTTGGAATACCATACCATTTATAATATTTTCCTAATTTATGTACAAAATATTTGAACAAAGCAAGATCTACGGTTAGGATTTTATGATAAAATAATTCATAATATAGGAAGCAAAAATGAGCAGGATTTTTTTTTCTTCGGACAACTGCTATGATATATATATGTATATGGATTAATAATTATCTGATTATTTAATCATTGCGAACTTACCAAAATTTTAAAATAATTGTTTTTCTTTCTTTATGCCAAATGTTCTTATAATAAATCATATATGAATAATCCTCACAGAAAAATCAAATATGAATAGTAATTAGCTAGAATTGGTTGAAAAATTTACATAACTCAAAATGGTAACAAATAGTTGACTGCTCAAAAGTATTATGCATATTTGTTACATTTCTTGTCACTCCACACAATCAAGAATAATTTTACTACAAAATTCAAGCCGTAGATATTGTCAATATATATTAAATAAAATCCTTGCCATATATGGTCCCGCTTTCAATAAATGACACTAATTATGTCAATAATTTTTGTTTTCGATTTTTCCTTACTAATGTGCATAAAATAGTTTGGTATAATTATCGTCAATTTTTTGAATATTTGGGAAAATTATAGGATTTAGTATATAATTTTTAAATTTCAAATCACTAAAATTACTACAATTATGAGCGGGAAAATATTTAGCCAATAAAAATATTTTCGTTACTAATTTTTTGTTATTGACTTCGCAAAGCAAAAGCACCACCAACTTTGGATAACTCCAAAATACTCATTGGTTAGGTGAATTTTTCGGATTAATTTAAAATTTATACGAGAAATAAATAAGATAATAAGCTAAATATAATTTAATCCATTGAAATTGGCTTTAAAATTGAAGAAGATATCTAGAAGAACTACGTTTAGGTTTATCAACAATAATGGTGAAATACCATTTATAAATTTTAAAAATTTATATATATTATATATAGATGGAATTGATACTATATAATATTTTTCTAATTTATATAATTACAATGATCTTCTTATAATACATTCCTAATATAAGAATTTATAATAATTACTATTTATAATTTATAATAATTACCATTATATTTTTTACAATGTTACCTAATATAAATGTTTTAAAAAGCGGAAAAATCGAAAAACTCCAGAACGTATTATATATATAGATTCTGCTATTATTATATATATATAAAATGTGAGAAGCCGATTGAAAAAGCCCACAGATAAAAAGAAAGAAAAACAAAATGCGGATTCCCACGGGATTATATTAGAAAGGACGCAAAACCTCAGCAAAAACCCTCACTAGGGCTTTAACTGTCAAATTCATTCTTTCCCCATTCAATAAACATCCCAACAATTTTCATTTCCTTTATTAGAATCCGTGGGAAGTTATGGAAGATGGTCGAGGAGAAAGAGAGAGACTGACGCTTGTTGCAAGGAAACCTTGTTTTGGGCTGCCCACCTCTTGCCCGAAATGTCTGCCCGTTTACATTTATCTCAAATTTTCCAAGATCCCATTTAGTTTGGAATTCAATCTCATTCGCCCTGATTCTGGTATTTTTAATTGTTTTAATCAATTTTTATTTCGATTTTGAGTTTCTATTCGTTCTCCAAGCTCCAACCGTTGCTGAATACTCGACGATGGTTTGAGGAAACTGACCTTTGTATTCTTTTAGGAGGAATAAGATAATTACTGACTCCCATAAATTTAATATTACCTTGGGTTGCATTTGGACTGTATGATTTGGATTTGGGTGAGGATTTGGAGAAAGGATTTCATATGATTCCATCTAAGACGAATTTGAAATCCTCCAAAATGACTCCATAAATAGCTTATAATGGACTTGTTATAATGGATTTGAAATCCTTAGCTCCAAATCCATCAATCCAAATGGAGACTTGGAGTTTAGACAATTAATATTAGTGACTGGATTTTTGTGACGGATTGTGATATATGCCTTTGGTAATGCATAATTAAGATAATAATTGCTTATAGGAAGCTGAAGCCTTTAGTCATGGGTATTTTAAAATTATATGAATTATGGACTTGCGTTGTTGCATTTTCAATTGTTAGAATATACTGCAGCGAGTGATTTTTGTTTCATAGATATTTACTCGATTTTGAATCTTTGAGGTTACGGTTGGTTGTGTGTGTGCCTTGCTAACTTGCCGTGCTTCTATCAAGCAGCAGTTCAACTACTGAAGACTAGTACCCTGTAGCATTTATGTATAGATGTGCTTTAGAAATACTATAGAATACCTCCTCCTCCTTATTCTTTGTTTCTTTTATTTTATTTTTTCTAAGGAAAAGAAAAAGTATGTTGGACACACAGGGTGTGATAAGATGGGTCTGTTTAATTGACTCTTGGGTGGATTAAAACTGTTGGCCAAAAGGCTTCCTCATGGGTTGTATGGTCTATGGCTTGATAGAAACTCTTGGAAGCATAGTCTAGATGTCCAGGTGCTGTTCAGAGGCTGTGAAGAGTTATCTTATATTAGTAACTGATGCAACAAAAATTTCAAGCGTGCAATACCATCTTATGTTTGGGAAATCATTGTAAAGAATTTGTTCAAAATCTTTGACCACGAAATTTGCCTTGTATGTATATGAATGAGGTTTATCATTTGAGATTGATATAGTTAATTATGTTTGAGAGCAGATTTCCTGCAGTTAAAAAGGAGTTATATAATGAACACTTTATGTGGAACAAATATGTAAGATGAAAAGACTTATCCATATTAGTATAATGATTGAAATGGGTTTTTACATATAAAGAAGGAAATGAGGGTCTTGTCACCACATCCAATTTACCTAGGCTTATAGTTCAAACATGCGACATTTCTTTGTTTCTGTTATCGCATAAGCCATGGACTCTTATGTGTGTGCGATTTGTTTGTTTATTTGGTTTCAATAGAAGCTCTCGAATTGTCTTTTTCCTTGCTCGTTTTTTCCCTCAATTTTTGTGCACTGTCCATAACCTTTTTTTTGGGGTGATCTTTTCTACCCATCCCCAAATGCCTGATCATATTGGCTTATATATGGTTCAGTTTTTGGGTTTGTGGTGGTCACTTGGCTTTTGTAAAGATCAGCTCATCACTTTGCAAATCTACTGGAATGATATAGGCTAGCATTATCATCATGCTTCTCAACAATGAGCTAATAATGGAATTTTTGTAAATTGTAATAATTTATCACCAAACTGATGGCATTATTGCAGTCTGCTTCCACCTTGTTTAATCAGAAATCATGCTATTCGTTTTGTTCCAAGTTCCTTTGAGTTTATATGGATTTCTTTCTTCTTGAGGCTTTTTATCATGCTTATCACTTAAAAACCATTTAGAATCATAAGGCTCCTGAAAATTTGGACTAATGGAAATTTGACTTAAAGACTTTCCGTTCCACTAACAAGAAATTTGTATTTACTGGATATTGTAATGGTCTATATCGCTGTAATTCATGATATTGCAATATGTAATCAAATTTCAAGGGATTAAATATTAATCATGGCAAAGAAAATATTATTTAAATTTTTACATCACCCGTAAGTTTAGAAAATCATTCTGGTTATGTGGCTGAGCAATGAGAATTACTGTTTGGGTTTGTCTGGCTTTTGAGGGATTTTTCAGTGGTGTTAGGTGGTGCATTACCTTATATTTTGGCTATTTTTGCTGAAGTACGAATCAAGTGTTATTACTATGCTGCTAAATCTTAAGCATGTTGTTAATTTGGTTATGTACTTGTTTTAATGTTGTCGTAGAAAAAGCAGTGCAACTTTTTTTTTACGTTGCTTGGTCTGTGATGCCGTGCTAGCCCCACAAACTTTTCGGTCCTTATTTTTGTGGTAGGTGATACCTATTTGGAGATTAGGTCAAACCATAATTTGTGCAGTTAGAGTGGTATAACTTTTCTATCATTTGTTTCCCCATCCCAGAAAATAGATAATAAAAAAGGCATGGCTCACATTCTTGTTAAGCCTTTCTCTCAATCGAAAGGCATCTTTTTTTTTTTTTTTTTTCGTGGAGCCAATAAACCTCATTTTAGGCTTCCAACACATGATTTTTTGGTTTGACTATTGATGAATTTAAACTGTAACATTTCATCTCTGCCGTTACCTGAGGTATTTTACTTGGTGGAAATTCATTGTATTTTGACCAGATCAATTACCGTTTGTTGAATCTGGTGATTATGTGGCCTATAATAATGAGAAGGGTGGAGCCATCCAGAAATTAAAGGAAGACGGCATTGTTGATTTGGACTCTGAGGCAAGTGGTATACCCGAATGGGTATCAATGAAGGCGATGGTCGAGTCCTGGCTTGCTGAAGCAGTAATGTATGAACTCTGGGTGGGGTCTGATCGTAAGTCAGCGGACAAGATATATTACTCAGATCTCCCTTGGCCAATAGGAAAAATTTTGTACTTTAAGCAAGTCCATGGTGTGAAACAACTACTTGGGATAACATCTGATAATGCAGAAAGAAGAGAAGAAGAGGTAATTTCATTTGACATTTGTTTCGCATCAACTTAGTTTTTTTGTGTGTCTGGTCACAGAAAAATTGATCTCATGATCAAGCTCCTTCTCTTGACATATTCACTCGTGTATGTTAGAAAATATTGATTTAAGCCGGTGTGGGCACCCAGCATTTGCACGTGTCTGGATGATGCATTTAAGTGCGTTGCATGAAATGGGATTAAGAATATACCATATTCCATGGTATTTACACGAGGTTCTGCAGCTTGCTTGGCCACTTGTCATCTGCATGACCAGATGATGCATGGAAATGCATACAAGCAAATCAGCTTGTGTGTGTGTGTGTGTGCATAGTAGTTTCTGCATTTGCTGGCCAAAAAAAAAAAAAATGGAAAAAGAAAAAAAAAAAAAGCTTACTATGCTGTTTTTGTGCAGATTTATGGTAGAGCAGCCCAGGCTTATGGTGCATTATCATCTTGGTTGGGGGAACAGTCCTTTTTCTTTGAAAACAGGTGCTTCCCTTTGCTTTGTATACTTGGAACGGTTATCATTAACTAAGATATTGCTTGTTTTGGATTGGTAACATGCTGCCTAAAGCATTATATTCAATTCAGGCCAACAAGTTTGGATGCAGCTTTTCTTGGGCATGTTCTGTTTACCCTTCATGCTTTACCTGTGAGTACTTCTAATAGTTCTACTCCATCATTATAACTGCCTATTTTTATTGGAAACTGAGGTTTACCACTCAATCTGGCTCTACTTGTGGCGTTATCTCGGGACAATCAAGAAGTCGCTTACAACTTCTTTGAGTCATTTGGGAGGATATGTCATTGGTTGAAACAATTGAGATCTTTACTGATTTTCTTTTCTTCCTAAATAAAAAGATAGAAATAGAAAGTTAATACAAAATTGAAGAAATTTAAACTTGAAAGAGGTTGAATTATCAGCGAGATTGTCTTCGCGTAATCCCTGAGGTATGATTCTTGGGATTAGATGAGGTACAGCATATAATACGTTAACAAATGTCTGTTTCAACTTGTATGTTTTAGTTTACTATTAAACTTTGTCGCTCAATTCCATCAAGGTTATAAAACTCAACCTTTTGATTCATCTAGAAGCATATTGAATGTGCGTGTGTCCATTACCACAACATTAAAAATCATTTTGCTGTTTTATTACTATAAATATGGAGGATGCATTTATGAATTATGGATTTTGATGGAATTTCGTAAACTATTTTTCATCATTGGAGTCTGAAATTGATAATCATCTGTTAGAAAAATGGAAGTTGGTGGGCGTAGTTAATATTGTACATATAACAAGCTTAGAATGTTGAATGGGCTGATACCAGCTTCTACAGCCATATCCATACACACTTACTTTATCATTAACTCTTTCTTTGTGGCAATCTGCATTCAAGGTGCCATGGTGCATGGATGGCGCTTGTCATCATAGCTATGGCCAATATTTTGTCGTAGCATGTATAAAAGCATATAACTTCTTTTCGTCAGTTCAACTAATCATACTTTGAATTTATCGTCTCTTAATATATATGAAAAATGGAATTGGGAAATCTGAGATAATAACTGAAATTAGTTTTGTTGCGTGTGTGAGAAATTTTGTTTATGTTTATGATTCGTAATATATAGCATGCCACAACATGATGAACTAATGTTTGGAAGCACTGTGCTTTTACACTATTTTATAAAGGGATAATTACAAAAGGTACCCCTGAGGTTTGGCCTAATTACATAAAACCCAGCTAACTTTCAAAATTACAAAAAGTACCCTTGAGGTTTGATTCAGTGTTAAAATTAAGGGGTAAACTGTAATATTTTTATAAATAAGAGGGAGGATTTTGAAATATTTTTTGGTTATGAAGGGGGTAAATGTTAGACAAAATAAAACCTCAAGGGTATTTTTTGTAAATTTTAAAGTTAACTGGGTTTTTTTGTAATTAGGTTAAACCTCAAGGGTACTTTTTGTAATTAACCCTTTTTTATAAATGCTTGATTGGCACATCCATTTTCAATCAACTTGGTGTTTGTTGCATGTTTAATTTTTTTAAAATGAATGAATCATCAATTTCTCTTTTAATTCTTTAAGAGCTCATTGTGTTTTAGTTTTTTAATGTGTTCTTTTCCGAACAGGAAACATCGGTTGTAAGAAGCAAGCTCTTGAGTCATGCTAATCTTGTAAATTATGCTGAGAATCTTAAAATGGAGTATGTAGATGCCAATTCATCTTCTTCGTCAGTTCCCCAGACTGATCCATCTTCATCAGCTTCAAGGCGGGGTCCTTCATATTGGAGTGAGTCATTTGCAATTTTCTGTTGCTATATCATTCATGATTTTGCCAATTACACATCGTCTATGTTGATCAATCAGTAATTTTATTGCTATATAATTTGGAGTCCATATTCAACCACTACTAAAACTCTTCCCGGAGACATTATGCTCATGGGTTTACATGTTATTAACGTAATTAATCTTCTTGCGTTGATTAAATGCACAATATTAACGGTTTACATCTATAAACTGAATTTGTGTTTGTCATAATTGAGCATCCACAGAGAAAAGAATTCAAAGAGGGTTTTGTCATGTGACATAATACCACTCTGGGCTATTTCACAACAAATTAATTCTGTAACACGAATTTATGTTAATTTTTTGTATTGTAGAAGGTACTTAAATCATAATGTATCACATTTTTGTCTCCTGTTTTGGCCTCCACATGGCATGACTCTGTTCTTTTCTATGGAAGCTGATATTTCTTCCTTCATGTTGTATAATTAAACTCATTTTCATCAATTTTAGGTTCAAAACCAAAGAGTAAACCTAAGAGGGAGAAGACGGAGGAAGAGAAGAAGTTTAGAAGACGCAGCTAAATACTTTCTGGCAACTCAACTCGTTGCTGTTTTAGTTTTCCTCTCACTCCTTGGTGGATCTAATGATGCTGACGTGGAACTGGGAGACGACGATGACGGTTTGGATTATGAGTAAAGGAAAAATTACCTTGCCAGGTAGATTTTTTCGGGCTTAATGGTTGGTTTTTCATCTTTTCTAGTTTGACTTGCTGGGATTTGAAAACTTGCATATATACAAATCTCTGATTTTTTTTCTTCTCTGAATTGATTGGGAATTTGACAGAGGAATGTAAGTCATTTTTGGACTATGAGGATCGGGCCTGTAAAGGGCAATAAATGCATTTTACAATTTTGGGTAAAGATTAATTAATAAACTTACAATTGCTTTGAATTTGTAGTTGATACTTTGCAATGTTTCATTATGTTTGCATTTAGTTGGAAGATGATAATATTCAACAGATTATACAAGTAATTGTTCCCTTTCTCACGATGCAAAAAGAAATAAAAAACAAATAAAAAATAAAAGAAAATAGTTCTTTGTTTGCACAGACCGTTAAACGAGTTCATCAAACCTGATATTTCAGCCAAAGGAGCTGGCTGAAGCCATGGGCGGATCCAAGGGGGGTGAGGCGGGGCATACCCCAAATATTTTTTCACGTTTTTTCTATCGGAAAAAGAAAATTAAAATATGTATGTTTTTCTTTAAGAGAAAAAATAGTTGGGCTAGGGGAGGAAAAAAATGTTTTTTATTTGTTTTATCTATTGCTTAATTTACTTTTCTATTTTTATTCTGAATAAGAAAATGTCACGTAGTCTTATTAGATTATTTAGGATATAAATTATATTTCTAAATGGTGCTAAATTTGATTTTATAAATTTGTTAATGCAATGTAACTATAAACTATGCATGACTTTTTTTTTTATTTTTTATAATGAATAGATTAACTTTACATGTTAAACTTAAATGTTATATATGCTCAAGTTTGAAATTTTAGATTTAAATATCTTATTTTGAAAATTTTAAATTATAGTCATATGCGTAATTACAGAAAAAGTGTTAATTTTGGGTAGCTTTAGTTATTATTATTTTATTTTCAAAATTTAGATCATAAAATATTTAATTTAATAAGTTTGTTAATGCAATGTAATTAGAAACTTTGCATGAATTTTATTTATCACCAATAGTTTAACTTAAAATGTTATATATTGGAGTTTAAAATTATAAATATAAATATATAATTTTTAATTTTTTGACTTATAGCCCGATAGTGTCCCGTTTAGCCCGAAGCCCGCTAGGGTTAGGGTTAGGTTCCAATATTGTCGCCGCCTAGGGCCACCCGTTTAACATCTCTACACTTCAGAGATCTTTCCCCAAAATCAGGTCGAATCTACTATTCCCCCTACTTTCTTAGTTTGGCTCATGGGCCCGAACTATGAGAGTAATAATTATACTGTCATGTCTTTCGAGGAGGGTTGGCTAATTTGAATTCTTGACTGCTCGGTTTCTGTGCATTGACTGACGCGTTATTTATTACCTATCATATTAAAAGTCACCTCTTTCTCTCTCCTACTTCCTACCGTTGATCTTACCCTCATCCTACGCTTCTTAATGCCCCGTCTTTTCCCTTTCTTTCCACTCTGCTTATATATAAAGTTACATTCTCCATTTTTCCCCTCACACGTCATTTTCAACATTCCAAGCTTTCAAACTTCAATCTTCGGAGCTTTCTCATGACCAGCCGACCAAGTAAGTTTTGACTCTTCTTCTATTACGTTCTTCTATTACTTCTTATTATCATATATCTACCCCTTTTATGCTTCCCTCTTCATCCATCCCCTCTATCTTCCCCTCTCGCCGTTCCAATGATGATCTATCCCGCGAGTTTTCTACTCATTTTCCCCAGAAATTAGAATGGCATCTACTAGTTATTACAACCCTGCTCGACCCCGAATCAATATCACTATTTATTTAACATAAATTTATATAATCCAATTATGCATATAAATATGTATCATATTTTGTATTCTATTGCAAATTAATAATAATGACTACATATATGTACATTTTACATGTCCACATATGTATTATATATAAACGTTACACTCTATGTATCGATATATATAATTATGTATCATGAATGCACATATAATACACTCAAATATATATGTATATAAAGGCATTGTATTTTATATTATACATTTACATATTTTATAAATGGCATAACGTGTATTGTATGTGTTATATAATAATACAATGTGGTATATGTAAAGAATCAAAATTGGATTATTTTAATTACAATGATAGAGCACATCCATGGGATTTATTTTTGCGATTTTTTCGAAAACTATTATTTGATTTTGCAAAATAGGTAATTTCTTCTATCTGATATTATCAGATTCCATGCATATTGCTTAGTACTATTTGACCATCCATAATGTAAAATAAAATCCTTCAGATTAAGATTTTTCTTATATAGATGTTAGTGTATGTTTTTCTTCATTTGAATACCCTGTAATTAACATGAATTGTCAACAAATCTTCATGTGTTGATTGATTGTCAAATTTAGTAAAGACATAATGGCACCTTCAAATTGTGTACTATTTGACCATCTATAATGTAAAATAAAATCCTTCAGATTAAGATTTTTCTTATATAGATGTTAATGTATATTTTTTCTTCATTTGACTACCCTGTAATTAACATGAATTGTCAACAAATCTTCATGTATTGATTGATTGTCAAATTTAGTAAAGACATAATGGCACCTTCAAATTGAATAGCAAGTAAATCTAAATTTCTGAAAAATTAATATCCATTGCTAAATTATTTATAGGATTACAGAGCAACTTACTAACACTCAATTGCCTGATATTTTTCGTTTCGGATACACTCATTCTACGTACCATAAAGTGATTCTCACCATCTAGTACTCGTCAACACACCACCTAATACAACATCAACACATAATTTGATACCAGAATAAAATCATTTCTCCTATATGTAAAACTCGTTAATGCTTTGATTTGACAATAAAAGTGATACTCGTCAATGTTTGTCTTCATTATATGAATACTCATATGCAGTCGTTGTAATTAGAGTTGATAATAGGCCGGGTCGGGCTAACCCGTCCAGAGCCCAACGGGCTTTTGGAAAAATTCGGGCCAGGTCAAGCCGGTTCAAATTTGGTATCGGCCCGATTTTGATCTGGCCGTGAAAATACACGGTCCATCCCAGCCCATGTGTGTATTTTATACACAAAAACTATTGGGTCGGGCTAAAATTCGGGCTAACCCTAGCCCACGGTCCAATTGGGCCGGGCCAAATAAGACCGACATTTTTTGGACCTAGAAAATCATGGCCCGCCCAGCCCTATCTCCGATCGGCTGGACCTGCCCACGAGTCTGGCTGCATTTTGCTAGCTATAGTTGTAAGTTGTAACGTCATAGTCAAGTAGCTCGACAATTTAATTTTGTCTTTTTTTTTTGCTTTAATTCTTTTTTTTCAAATATCTTTTCCATTTTCCACTTTCAAGTAATTAAGTAAATCTATGTTTCCTTTGTTACAAATAATGATAGCTTGGGTAGTTGAAGCTAATTAATGATAACAAAATTTGAGAAAGAATTTATAGTTAATTTTTCCTTAACCAAAGGAATTAAAACATTATTTCTTCCTTTAATTTTCCTGGAGAACACAAAATAAGAAAAAGAAAAAGCAATATTGAAAATTAACAATTCAATACAGGAAAAGGAAAAGTACAATGCAACAAAATAATTCAGATGTTGTCACGGCTCAACGAGTAGAATTGTCGTCGTAAGGAGGCGGCGACATATTCATGTCGCCAGTTGGTCCTCCGACACCTCCACCGGCAGAACTAGATGCACCACCAGCATTAGTCGAGACGCCTAAAAAGTCGGTAAAATTCGGCTCTTCTGACATGGACTCGATGAACCATTGGTCATTCCTCAAATCATCTAGCAGCGTTGGGACCGACGATGATGTTTCTGCCCCCATCGTCCCAAAGTCCATTGCAGATGGTTCAGTATCCATCTGTTGTTGTTCGAATGTTTCTGCCGTCATTGTCCCAAAGTCCATTGCAAATGGTTCAGTATTCATCTGTTATTGCTGTTGTTGTTGTTGTTGTTGTTGTTGTTGCGGTTGTCGCTGCTCATTATAAAGCTGCCTGCCCCTCTTCTGGAGCTTTTTGAGCATTTCGTCTGAAAGCGAACTCAAACAATTCAATTGATGCAAATCAAGTTCATCGAAAGACTTACCTTGTGATATTAGTTGATTTAGTAGTTGTTGAGACTCCTTCAGTTGAGCTTTCTCCTTGGATTTTATCAAATTACCCGTCTCTGTATCAACCGTTTGCTCCATAAATTTATCGAGTGTAACCACCCGTCTAGATCTTTCCATATTTGGAAAGTTCATAAACTTTTGTAGCATCTCCCTAAAGGTTGCAGGGGATGGCCACAAGATCGTGTTGTTTTCTTCTCCATGTTTGTGGACTACTATACCCGTGTCCACTCCACAGAGGATGGAGAATTCGTTGGCTTTCTTGAAAATCCCTCTGCCCTTTTTGCAAATGT
This sequence comes from Rehmannia glutinosa, assembly GCA_016081115.2. Lineage (NCBI taxonomy): Eukaryota > Viridiplantae > Streptophyta > Magnoliopsida > Lamiales > Orobanchaceae > Rehmannia > Rehmannia glutinosa. The sequence goes on along the minus strand of JABTTQ020002032.1, from coordinate 52,772 downwards.
GGCATTTCTCTTAGTCTCGTTGGGTATTTGTTGATGTTTGATTCTTTTTCTAGTCATGGTGTATGATGAATAGTTGAAACTGTTTGTTTTTACATGTGATTTGTATTTTGCTGCATGTATTTATGCAACAGAAATGCTATCATTTTTAGTAAGAATAGCTATATTGTTCAAATGTAGTCAAACAATTGACTGTCAATTTCATTAAATTTACGTGGATTTTGATAAGCCTCCCCATATTTTCCATATGTGAGCATTACACAATTTGTACATTAGTCTTGTATGGTTATTTCTTTAATGGGTCGTCTTTGGCTAATTAGACCTCGATCCCGAAGCCAATGAACGGTAAATATACATAAATTATTAATTAAGAAGCGCTTATAACCACGTTACTATAAAATTGATAAAATATCTACATACAATTATGTTGGAAACTTTATTTGAGTAAAATCATGAAATGAATATATATTAATATCAAATTTGGTAGTACTTATTATTTACGCTGATGCCAAAGCTTTTGATTTACAAAACAAATCAGTAGAAAAACAATATTAGAGATATAGTTCAGTTTGCAATTATATTATTTTTAAATTCAAGATATTATTTAAGCGAGAGAGATTAAATTATAATTATAACTCGTCGTACTAATTAAACTATATCAATTTACAAAAAAGGAGTAGATTACAAGTGAAGAGTACAATTATTTGGTAAATAAATATTCAAATGTTGAAAATGAACCCTGACATATTAATGCAATATGATTTTCAGTTTTATATACTTGTATCAATATGGTTGCAAATTCACCGAATATGTTACATTAATTTTGGTAAATGAGCCCTAACATATTGTTGCAACATGATTTTCAAAATTTAGATATGGTTATAATATGTTCATCGATTAATTGCACTAATTTCAGCGATTATATACTAGATGCAATTACATTGATGTTTTCATAATGCATATATATGATTAACAAAATACTACGTATAAATCGTTTTGTTATGTGAACAGTGGGATTAATTGGTTATTTGTACTGATTTTAATTTGTTGTGTAATTTTATTTTGTAATTGATATCATTTGAGTGACATTTGAAAAGTATTGTCATACGTTTTAAGTACTTCTTCACCATTATAATTGGCAATTAAATTCACTCATTATCGATGATTTTGGAACTTTCTTATCGTTAACGTCCCCTTCATAATATAATGAGACTTCATAAAAAATGACATCTTGTGAAATTAACAACAAATGATGACTTTCTTGTGAAGCAAAAAATTACATCTTGTGAAGGAACAAAGTTAGTGCAAGTCTCCATTAATGGTCCATAATATGTTGTGAAAAGCATTAACAATTCCGCTAAAAATTAATTAAATTTTCTCTTTAAAATATTAATAGTTAACCTGAAAAAAATATTCTAAAGGGTGAGTTCATCACAAGAACGCAAGTAGAGCAGTTTTACGGGACCAATCCTTCATATGTATTTTGCTTTGGAGAATGTAATATTGTACTTGTTTTGGTTATTACCTAGTATCCATATGTTGTGATACACTGCTACTCAAAGAAATAAAGATTTCCTGCTACAACCCACTGATTAAAACAGTGATTTGGGTTTAACCACAATAATTAACTATAGATAACTAAAATAAGTGAGAAAATGAATAAAGGGTAACTAGTAAAGTATATCACGGTTCATCTTCATATTACAATATACAACGTTATGTTATGTTCAAGCATTTTGATTAGAAAAAGATGGAGAATGCAAAAAGGAAGATAAATAAAGCCTATGATGATACAAACTCAAGTTATTTGATTATCCAATTCAAGGAAACAATAACAAAAGCATAGGGAGGATGAATAACCATATAACCCATAAAACACGAATTATCAACAAAAGCTTCAAATATTAATTGACTATTTATCAAATGAGCAAAAACATAGTGGTAACTTCAAGTTTAATAGCAAATTAATCTATTTTTGTAAAAGAATAAAGTTTTATATCTTAATATACTTAAGGTTGCATGCAACTTACAAAATTAAAATATTGCATTATTTTTAATTTCACATCTACGATAATAAGATTTTCTCCATTGCATACTTGTTATCGCTTCACTTCATATTCTAATACGCATCAAACATAAAATTTGATTATACGAAATATACTTAATTTTCTCACTCATATAGATATTACCTCATTGCAACTTGGTAGCTAGTCAAGCGGCCGGTCGACTCCATTTATAACATGGTGGTGAAGGAGGAAGAGGAACAAGTTGTACACATTAACCTTGTTTCTCATTGTTAAGTTTCTCGTCCCTCGTCAGAATATTTTTTAGCATCTCCTCAAGAATATTATGAAGAGGGATGATGAAATTAATTAACAAGATAGTTGTACGTGTTATGAATTAATACAAGGAAATAATTATTTCGATGAAGTTGATTTGCGCTAATTGAATGGCTTAAACTCAATTGCTGAGAAGATGCTCATCTCTCTTCAGGATTTTTTGAGCACTTCCCCTGCAAGTGAGTTCAAGTCATTCAACTGATACAATCAATTAGTTTATGGAAATACTTTCCTTGTATTAGCCCAGTTGTTAATTGTTTCAGTTGAGTTAATTTCTTCAATTTCGACAAATTTTCAGTGTCCGCCTTTGTTGTCTACTCCATGTATGTCTAGTGACCATCCTTCTTATTGAATTGGTTATTTTTTTAATTTTCTTTTTTCTTTATTTTTATAATCATGTAGAGGAAAATAGATTTTTATATATTTATTTTTGTTTTGCTTTATTTTCTTTTGTTTTTTTCTACATTTTTCACCTTTTCCATTGTGTAGATCTAATTTAAATGTCTGTTTATATTTTACAGGTATTATTTCTTGATTTTTTCCTTCTGCAACAAGTTATGTTACCTTCATATTTGAAGATAACAATAACAACGTTTGAGAAAAAAACAGGGAATCATTTTTCTTAAACCAAAGCAATTTAAACATATTATTTTTACTCCAATTTTCATGGGAAACATAAAGAAATAGTACTAATATGAATCTGAAAACTCACTACAAGAAAATAAAAAGTGTAATATATATTGGCTTAAAATGCAAAATAAAAACTCAATACAATTTAAACATGTTAATCGTGTTGCTCGTTGTTAAGTTTTTCGGCCCTAGTTATAATCTTTTTGAGCATCTCCTCGCCTAATGAGTTTAAGCCATTTAATTGACTCAAGTTCATCTAAATACTCTCATTTTATTAACTCATTCATTAATTGTTCAGACTCTTTCAGTTGAATTTTCATATGTAATCTCGATAAATTTTCAGGGAGCACAATCATTGTCTGCTCATGTAGTGCTCGTGTTCAACCAACCTTCTTGTTCTCTCAATGAATGGAAAGTTCAAATATCTTTCCAATCATGTAGAGAACAAGACGGTTGGTCACACACGAGCAATACATGGAGCAGACAGTAAATGCGAACACTGTAGATTTATCGAGATTAAAGATGAAAACTCAATTGAAAGAATCTCAACAATTAATGAAGAGTTAACACAAGGCAATAATTTCAATGACCTTGATTTTCGACATTAAACTCATTCGTTGACGAGATGCTCAAAAAGATTCCTACGAGAGCTATCGAACTTAACAACGAGCAACAAGGTTAACGCGTATAACTGTTGCCTCCTCCATCATGTTTTCTTTCTTCTAGGAAATATGTTGCACTTTTTATTTTCTTGTACTGAATTTTCAGATTCATATTACTACTTCTGTATGAGTCCCCTGAAATCCGCAAAAAAAATAAATATATTTAAATTACTATGTGGGTTTAACAAAAAATATTCAAGTTTTTCTAATCTCAAACATTGTTATTGTTATCTTTGAATAGAAAGTAACATTTTTTGTTTCAAAAGGAAAAATCAAGAAATAATACCTATAAAAATAATCAGTCATTTTAAATTAGATCTACTCAACTGAAAGGATGAAAAAGAAAAATTGCAAAAGAAAAAAATATTTTTTTTTACTCTACATGACTATATTTGTACCTTAAAATCAATTATGTCCAATATTTTCAAACTGATTTATTTCAAACAAATGAAAAACAGGCATGTCATGGTAGATTGTATTTTAGCCACTCATGCGATAACAAAAAAGAAAAAATAAAAAAGGATCAAAACAACTAGAATATTGATGGTTACGAGAATTAATACATGGAGCAATCAATAAAAACGGACAGTAAAAATTTATTGAAATTAAAGAAGAGAACACAATTGAAAGAGTCTCAACATTAACGACTGAGCTAATAAAAGCAAAATATTTCGATAAATTTGATTTTTATCAGTTAAATGGCTTGAAGTCACTTGTAGAGGATATGCTAAAAAATATCCTGAAGGGAGATGAGCATCTTCTCAGCAAGTGAGTTTAAGCCAATAAATTGACGCAAATCTAGCTCATCGAAATTTTTTCCTTGTATATTAACTCATAACATGTACAACTTATGATTACTAGTTGTACATGTCATGAGTTAATATGCGGAAATAATTATTTCAATGAAGTTGATTAATTTGCGTCAATTGAATGACTTATTAATGTTTTTATGTCAAGCTTTAATTTGTTTTCATTATCTTCAAACTTTGAAAGTGACATTATATATTTGTTACAAAAGCAGAAATCAACAAATATTATTCAACAAATTAAAACAGTCATTTTAAATTGGATGTAATCAATAAAATGAAAAATGCATGTAAAAATCAATTATGTTCTAAATGACTATATACCTTCAAATCATTCCGAAATTCTCCATATAAGAACAATGTCGAAATAAGCTTTGCTTTCTTCGTAATATTATACGGCAAGATATTCATGCTAATTATGAATGAATAATTCAATAGAGGAATATAAAGAGCACATAAATTTAAAGGAAAAGCGGAGCCATCCGGCCACCAGACTAGCTAGCAAGCGGCTATGAGCTCATATTTATATAAGTGAAGAAAAGTGCTGACGAGTATTAGATTGAGAAAATTAATAAGTCGTAGAATCAAATTATATGTTTGACGGGTATTAGATGAAGTAAAACGATAACGAGTATGCAATGGATAAAATCTTATTAGTCAAGAATCAAAATATGTGAAATTAAATGTATTGCAAAATTTTAATTTTGTAAGTTGCAATGTAACCTTAAGTATATTAAGATATAAGACTTTAATCTTAAGAAAATAGATTAATTAGCTTTTAAACTTGAATGTCCTTCTGTATTTTTGTTCATTTGATGGTTAATTAATATTTGAATATTTTGTTTATGATTCGTGTTTTATGGGTTATATATTGATATCAAATGAGAAAATATATATGAAACTCTATTAAACAAATGTCTTTTTCTTGTAAAGAAAAAAATCCATATTACCAATGTCACGTGGTAATATTCATATCTGGGACTAGTAGATAGAATAAATCCGGATGAGATCTTCATCAAAACCGTGTTTCATCTCCTATTCCAATGTGGATGATTGACACGTAGATTATAATTAATTATCAAATGAGAAACAAAATATTAAATTCTTTGAAAGAAATAACTTAGTTTAAAAGATTTTTAGGAATGCCACGTAGTACTTAGAATATCGATAATAGGTTGAAGAAATCACTTAATGAAAGTTCAAATAATAATAATCAACAGTACATATGAAAACAATAAATCCTTTAAATTGGCAATATGTTAAATTTGTGGGATTTGATACAACTCACTCCATGAAGCATATCCAATACGAGAAGGAGAAATTCCCACCATAGTCTATATTTTCCTAATTAATCAAGATGAGACAATTTACAGGTGATTATTTCATAACATATACGTAATCATTATAATCCAATTTTTGGTTTTTGCATAAAATCAACATAACGTGTACTTGATTGGTTATTTCACCATCGTCCATAGGTTTCTATAATGTATATTCCAATAAGCAATAGTAAGCCTTATCCAAAAGAATAGGACAAAGTAAAATGTTTTGCATCTGGATTTTATTATTCTGATTTCTTTCTTCTTTTTTCCCCATTTTTTCTTCTTTGAGGAACAACTGTTTTTATTAATCCAATGGAAATATGCTTGAAGATTTTGTTGATGATATGTGTCAATTATGGGTTATAATTAGCAAATGAGGAAAAAAATATATTCTATAAAAGAAATTTCTTAATTCAAAGTTTTTATTTCATATTCAAAGTCCACAAAGTAACATGTATATAATATAATAGTAAACAGAAGAAATCACTTATTGAATATTCAAATATTAAAAATCAACCATAATAATCCAAGTTTGACTCTGTAATTCATCAAAATAATCCAAATTTGACTCTATAATTCATCAAATTGTCCAACTTTGATTATTTGCATAAAATTAACAAAGCATGTCAATATAATTTAGAGTTGAATAAATATGTGTAACTTTTGGTTGGTTATTTCACCATGTGCAATGGGGGATTCCTTACTATTCATTCAGATAATAAGTTGGAGGAAAAACAATTTTAAAACAATATCTTTTTTTCATATGATACGGGGGATCAATTTTAATTTAGTTAACAATCATTTTTTTTTACTCCAATTTCAAAACAATCTCACTAGAATGATTTTGTTACAAAATCAGTCATGTTGTTAGATTTTTCATTAACTTTCTTTTAATTTTGGTCCCACAGTTAGATTCTTCATTAATGTTTCTTGAAATTTTGGTCCCACTGTCAAATTATGAAATAATTATATAATAATAGAAATAAAATAATAAAATAAAATAAGTATAAAATATAATACATTTAATTAAAAATATGTGTAAATATTTAAAAAAATAGTTCTACATAAGTAAACTTAAGAATACTTATAAATTAAATAAGAATAAAATAATAAAAAAAGATTTATATAACTCTATAATATAATAATAATTTTGAAATTACTACAAAATATTTAAAATAATATTTAAATAACTCTATCATATAAGAATGGTTTCAAAATAAGTATAAGTTGGTAGAAATATAGATTTACATAACTCTAAAATATAAGAATAATTTATAATAAGTATAAAATAATAAAAATACATTTACATGAGTCTAGAATATTGGAATAATTTCCAAATAAGTATAAAGTCTTAAATAAAAGTATTTGCACAAGTCTAAAAAACTACAATAATTTAAAAGCACGTATGAGATAGTAAAAAAGATATATGTACATAACTATAAAATATAATAATTTTTAGTATTTAATTAATCCCCTTAATAAGGTATAAAAATACTTACTTATTCAATGTCCTAATTTTATTTAAAATTTATAAATTCAAATTTTATATTAATATTACTAAATTTACTTAAAAATAAAATTATGTTTGGTAAAACATTATATATTTAAACATTTTTTAGTTATTAATATATGTTTAATTTATCTAAGAAATTCCTACAATATTAATATGAAATTTATTTATATTTTATTATGAAATATCTTAAAATTTACGGACTCCTTTAAATCTATTTATTGTTGAAAATTTTATTTAAATTTTAATTTTGCATATATATATTTTATAATTATTTTATCCGTAGTCCTATATTTTAGAGTTATATAAGTATATTTTTCATAATAAATCTATTTTTGTCAGAGATTGCCACCTCTAAATGATATGTTGTTAACTTATTTAACAATTCCCTAACTCAAAGTTATTATTTAGATTTTAATTATTATTGCAATTTAATAAGATATTGTTGGGGATAAAAAAAGATAAATATATGTTAGGATAACGAATACGAATACTGAAATATATTTGTATATATTCGAATGTATTTTCAAATAATAATAGGAATTGATTTTTTTAATCGAATATTAAAAGAATAATAATAAATATATTCTCTAAATGAATTGAATATGAATATAATATCATAATATTTGACTTGATTCGAGCCCTGGGGCCTTTTCCGACAATAGTTTGTTCAATAAATTAAATAATTAATTAGTGGATACTGGGAAAAATAGTATTAAATTAATAAAATTATCACCATCTCTTTTATAATTATATAAAACTAATCATGTTTTACAAAGTCAATACTCCAATAGACATTATCAATAATATTATGCATACATATACACATGGATAAATTAAAAATTATTAATATTGTGTAATCTAATCATAAAAAAATGAAATAATTGATAAGGCTCATTTTGTGTAAACCTTATTTCGTATAATGGTGATCGTTGTCTTTGTTTGTGGTTATTTGAGTTAATTTTGAATAGAATTGCTATATATGGTTCGATTAAATAATAGTTTTAAATTGCGATTTTATGAAGTAAAATCAAAAGTGTGGCTTTAAGTGGAGGCGGGCGGTTTCGCGGCTTTGATAAACAAAAAATTATGTAATTCATAAATTAATATAATTTTGTTGCGATATTTAAAAAAAGCCAAAAAATGTTAAAATTGAAAAGTGTCAAGATGTATTTTGCAAATAAAAAGTACATTGAAATATCTTTTATTTCACTTATATTCAAGATGTAATGCAATGTAATGTTGTTTTATTTTGATGCAAAACATAATGTATTTTAGCAACATTGAAAGAATAATTTTGTTTAGTACGCAAAGTGTTAATCTAAATATATCATTCAAAAAATTAATTCTTAATATATACTATGGGGTAAAATCAAGAATGGTCTCTTTTGATGTTTCAGTTACAACTTTGGCCTTCCATATTAGAATGAAACAATTATTCTCTCTGATTCCCATTATACCCTTTATAACAAATAAGGAAACATGATTAACTTCGTTCCAGATATCACAAAATATGAACACCTTCAATTTCTGTCACATGTTTCATTCGTGACATTGTTACACCTACATAGATCCAGTCTCCATACGGGGGTTTTAAATAGATCATGTGTCACGCCCTAGACGGGACGCGACGATGATCAACCAGTTAAACAGAAATAAACCCAACAGTCTAGACAAATGATACAACAATCCCAAGTGAAACAGAGTCTAAAGCAGCGGAAATAAAATAAACATAAGTACGAATTACAACTTAAAGTCCAACAAGATCCAAATACATCCGACATAATAACCTGAATAAGTTTACAGGCCAAAACTAAAACGTAAAGTACATAACATCCAAATCTTAAATGTCAAAGGGTCCTACGCCCTTAAATTACAATCGAAGAGAGAAAAGAGTAACATGATAAACGGAGTCCAACATTAGTCAAGTACATTAGTCAAGTACATGAAACAAGAACAATCATCAGTAAAAAGGTGCAAGTTTGACAGGCGGAGCGAGGGTAATCAGCCTGTGGCCGGTTCGACATCTTCAACATAGTCCTCATCTATAGGTTAGAAAACAGGAGGGGATGAGACAGAAATCTCAGTGGATGGGGTGATTGTGTGCAATCAGCGATATATATATATATATATATATATATATAGTTAATGCGAGAAAAAGCAGATTGTAAAAACGCGTGAGATATGATGCATGATTCCACACACATCCACAAGCGTCGTGATAAATACATTTAAGTAGTATACTTATACGATTTAAGAAACATTCGTGGTCACACAGGCACTATGTGGTTCGAGCAAGACAGTAGGATTGCGTGCGGAATGTAACGCCAACCCTATGCAAGACAAGAAATGGTTGCGTCGCGGATTGTAGCGCCAACCAATGCAATACAAGTAAGCGGTTGCGTGCGGTTTGTAGCACCAACCAAATGGGTCCAATTAACTCCAGAATCGTGGATGGATCAAAATGACTCCTTCGTTCTTCCTTGTAACTCCCCGAGAAGATGGTCCAAGACCTGTCACCTTATCGCTCCATAGGCAAAGACAAATCCATAGTAGAGCTAGCTAGGCCCTGGATTGTCATAATCATGATTATACCTCAAGTACTACGACCCCCGCTTCCCTTGGACAAACTCCGTCCCTCGGTTGCGGGATTAGGGCGATGGGGCCGGAGAGTGGAATAGCGATCAGCTGCCGGTTCTATCCCCGATGTATCCATTTCGACCGCTGAGCTCGACATACCAAGTTGACTCAGCGGGAAAGCAAATACAAGTTCGGTAGTCAATCGAGACGATCGAGTATTATTGATTCGGGAAGCGATTAAGAAAATTTTCGAAAATCGCGAGTGACAATTATGGGGTTGGTGGAGTTATTTGGATGAAGATGATTATCGGGAGGATAAGCAATCTTAGATATCATGAAAGATTAGGTGGAACATAACTCCCGTTATAGATTTGAAATCGCAAGACGAGGAAGTCGTCTCGTGATCGTGTATTAATCGGTCAAGAAGATCCGATGAGTCAAGGATTTTGAGAAAATAAAATATTTTCATAAATTATTAAATTCAGACGGTCCAGGGCTGTTTTTGTAAAAGAAAAATAATTTGAGTTAGGTCCTTGTTAAAAGAAAATTTTCAATTAGCCCCGTTTTGTAAAAACCAATACTTTTGGGTTAAAATTGAATAGATAAATGTCCTGACCTTGAAATTATGATGTCAGTTCCTAAATTCTCTAAATTGTTCAGAGATTCAGGTTTTTAAAGTTTTGAGGTCGAGTTTTTATAAAATTCTCACATTGGCCCCAAATTTGTTAAAATTATCATTTCGGACCTTAAGTTTAAAGTAATTGGAACTCACAAACCGGAAGGGATTTCAATGAGATTTTAGTTCGAAAATATCACTAAGGTCAGTGGGATATTGGAACAAAAACAGTTTTTAAGAAAAATAAGTATAGGTCCCTTAACTTTTGAAAATATCATTTTTGTCCCATTTTGAAATAATTGCCTTTAAGGCTTTTAGGGGCCAATTGTTATGAATTTGAACCTTGGGTCCAAAATATAATTATGTTATAGTTAAATTAGTATTTCCAGGTATATGGGCTATATAAATCCTGGAAATTTCATTTGAGTCCTCAAGTTTAATCTTTTACAATTTGGTTCCTCAATTTTAGTAAAATTACTTTCCAAGCTCTAAACACTTGAATTTTTGGAATACACTTAAAATATATTATTTCCAGTCCCTTAAGAGTTAAAATTTCAAATTTTAAAATTAGGGTCTGGTACAGTTTCGAAAATTGCAATGTAGCCCTTAAACTTCTAAAATTTTACAATCTAGTCCTTGGGCTTTTAAATGTTAATTTTATTTATCTTAAAACTCTTAAAACTTTATTAAAATGTCCAAACATCATTTTTGAACCTGAGTACAATCCCAAAACTTTGGCTACTCTTGTTTCCCCTTTCTACGCCCTTACACACACTCCAAACTTCAGTTTAGGTCCTCTAAATGTATCTTTCTTGGCTACAGTTCAGTGCACAAAGGATACAAATGTCTGCACCCATCTGGTAGAGTTTATGTCTGTAGGACAGTTCATTTTAATGATCAAGAGTTTCCATATCCTTCTCTGTTTCAACATGCTCTCGATCCTCTCCCACTCATATTCCCGCTCATTTCATTCACCCCGAATTTTCCTCGATCTCCTCGCTACCCTTGCACCTATTCCCCTTCCAGTTCCCTTTACCTCAAAAAATTCCCACGTGCACTCACCTTCTCCTCCACATGCATCTCAGCTTCCTGCTCCTTTGCACCCTCCCTCTCCACCTGCTCTTACTCCCTCTCATCATATGATCACCAGAGCAAAAGCTGGCATTCATAAGCCAAAAATTTTCACTGCCCTTTCTACCATATCTGAACCAAAAACCATTAGTGAAGCTCTCTCTGATGCTCAATGGAAAAGTGCAATGAATGCTGAGTTTAATGCCTTAATCTCTAATCACACTTGGGAATTGGTTCCTCCATCTCCAAACATGCAAGTTGTTGATTATAAATGGGTGTTAAAGTGTTAAATACCTCTCTCGATGGCTTAGTTGACAGACTTAAGGCTCGGTTAGTGGCTAAAGGGTTTCAACAATTATCCGGTGTTGATTATTTTGAGACCTTTAGTCCGGTTGTTAAACCAAACACTATCAGGTTAATGTTCTCATTAGCGGTTGCAAGAGGTTGGAAAATTGAACAAGTTGACATTAATAATGCCTTTCTTAATGGGGAGCTCCATGAGATCGTGTATATGACACAACCGATTGGTTTTGTTGATTCATCCAGGCCGATTATGTTTGCAAATTAACAAAAGCCATCTATGTGTTGAAACAGGAACCCAAGGCATGGAATGACAAGCTTAAGGCTTTCTTACTCACTACTACAAAAAGGGGATTCTACTACGCAATTTTACATCGGTTGTTAGACAAACCGATGTAAAAAAAAAATTGCTTGTGGCATAATTGTAGTTTTCTTAAAGATATCTACATCCTGCTTGATTTAATAACCCATTTGTAAAGTAAAGTAGTTGTTACGGCGTTTGTCTTTACAAACGATGTAGCAATAATTAATTCAAAAATTATTTTTTTACTACGGAGGTTAAGTTTATTTTTAGATACAAACCCTTGTGCCTGATCTCCCCCAAACTTCTCATTTCCGATTGCAAATCCCCCGGATCTCTTCTTTCCGATCGCCCCAAATCCTCCGTTGCGGTGCCGATTTTCCCATACTTGGTAAGTCTCTTTCCTCCTCTCCTCTCTCTTTTTCCCAAATCTCTTATTTTCAATCGCCCAAACTGCGTTGCCGGTCTTGATTTTCCCACGTTTGGTGAGTCTCCTTCGTTCTCTCCTCGGTGTTTCTCCCATATCTCTTATTTCCGCTCTTTCTGGGCGTGGTTTATGTAATGGATCTTTTGTGTAGCGTGAGCGGCAAACTTCAGAAAAATTGGTGTATTTTATGGGTTTCATGGATATAGTAAAAAACTTAGGGCTGGAGTAAATTTTAGTTCATATGCCAAAATTTAATGTAGCTTGAAAAATCTTAAAAGTTAATGCCCAAACAACTGTACATTTCTACGACTTGGTATCGAACTCTCAATTAAGGTTTAAATGGACCTCTGTATTGTTTATTGTTTAGTTTTGTTTGTTCATTTGTTTTTCTTTCGTTTTTTTTTTTAATTTTTTTAAATTTTTTTTTGGGAGAAGGATATAAAATTGCATTAAGTATTGTACATTTATCATTTATTTTTTCAAATTCCATAGTGTCTTCTCATGGGTGTGCAAAGTCTTTTAGAAGTTGATATGACGTGCTTACATTCTACAACTTTTGTTCAAGGCTATTTTTAGTTGGGAGGGTTGTCATGTTTGTACTCGGTAGAGTATTAAAGCCTTTAGATAAACAAGTGGTGTTTGTACTCGGTAGAGAGTATTAAAGCCTTTAGATGTCCTGTTTTCTCGATTTGCTTGATCATTTAATCCAGTTCCCGTATATCATAATCAAGATCCTAGTATTTCTTAAATATTGGCGGGTAGGTTATGGTAGAATATTAATATAATTAAATGTGAGTGATTGAAAGTTCGCTTGCTTTTACCGCCATGTTTAAACTTTTGCTCGACATTTTGCTTGTCATTGCTAGTTCGTGCTATAGATGTCCTGATTTCTCCCTGGAGGACTCCCATTGTTCTGGATCTACTTGCATTTGATGTTGTCTGTCAATGAATTATTGAGATCTAAAATGCAATTTACCTTATAAAGTCGACTTTTTTAATTGCAGATGATATGTTGTGATGGTTTGATTTGTCAACTTGGGTATGGTCTCGAGTTTTTGCTTTTATATGGTTAGTGATACCAATATATTCGTAAATTAGGTGTATTCTTAAACACAGATGCCTTTTAATCTGTATTAACTTTTTTCCTGATTCTCTTGTATTTTCATTGAGCTCGCTCAAAACATTTGTTGCCATCACCCTCTAGCTGACTAGCCACCTGCAGAACTCTAGGCCCTGGTTGGAGAAAATGACAGATTCCATATAGCAAGCCTGGGTATTTACCTAGTCTATGCAATTGGTATGACCTAACTATCAATAGCTATGAAACTAAGAAGTTAACTAATCGAGTTTTAAATGTTGATGTCTATTTGATTGTATTTTGCATTTTTGTTTAAGGTCTGCAGTTTTGGAATTTTGATACATGCCTCTACGTTTAGAGTGGTAGAGAATGTTACTTTAACTATTGAATGCATGTTTGTCCATGTGTTTAGCATTTTTCATTCATCTTTTATGGTCATTGCATGATTAGCTAATTTTGCATTATGCTATAAATTGTTCGACAAAATGCCTCATTAGGTAAGTAAAGGTGACTCAATTGATATGCCTCTATATTTAGTTGCTATTTGTAGGTGACCTATGCATCGGGTAAGATACTTTTTAGAAATTTAAAGTAGATCATCAGGTATTTAGGTGATTGTTGTCATATATTTAACATTAGATAAAAGGCAATATGGAGCCACCTTTTTTTTCCAGATTTTGTTCATTGATGTTGCATATATTTAATATTAGATAAAATCAGATCTCATCATAGCTTTTGATTGTTAATGGAGTGTTGAAAATTTGGAATACCTATCTTCTTTACTGAGGGAAAGAATAATCCCCCACAATATACTTAATGCATGATCAGACAACTTATAAAAGGTATTAACTGATTTTACCATGAGAAACAAAGAAAACATTTTAGATTCATCAGAGGTATTAACTGGTGCTCACAAAGGTAAAAGTCTTCCTTGTTTCTAGTTATAAGAATCTCAATGGGCATTAAATTTTCTTCTATTTCTCATTTTAGATGGCCTTGTGAGAAGATTCATCCGAGATGAGACAGGGTTCACTTTGATAAGCCATCTCCTTTGTATGTCCAGAAGGATTTTGTTCCAATTGGAGTAAAAGTTGGCTCCTTGGTTGTCATTCATGGGGATTTGATTCATCAGAGGTTCGTTGCCTTAACTGATCCCTAACTATAAGATTACATTGAGTCTAAGTAGTTTTTAGGGATAATTACAAAACATACCCTTGAGGTCAATCCAAGTACAAAAAAATACAACTATCTTTCAAAATTACAAATTTCCTCAAAATATGACCTGCATCGGCAATCATAGCATGCTCGCTTGTAACTTCATGCTTTTGAGCTCTGATAGCCACAAACTACGAGCGTGATATCAAATGTATTTACTTTTCGATTTCTTGCGGGATGAGAAGAAAGGTGGAGCCGAGCCTTTGTATTCTTTCGAGGGTTGTTACAAAGTAAAACTAAACTTGGTTTAGTTTTTAAATTAGTTCACATATGCATATGAGAGGATAGTTTTCTCAAAATAATGATCAGGAAATGGAGTTGATTAGCTTATAATAATACCGTTCCTTGTGTATTTTCTTCTGCATCTTTACATTTTCCTCATATTCGTAGTGTATGGGTAAACTATGTATTATTATTTGAAATCTTAGTTTAGGCATATATTCAATTTGTTTGGATGCCTTGTATATGGAACTTTTTGCAATACAATAAAGGAGAATTATATTTCTCTTGGTGTAAGAACTATGGTTCTTGTGTATGATTGAATTGCAATGTTGGTTATATATGAATGTATTTTGAGTTGACATGAGTGATATTTAATTCGAATGTGTGGGAGGTTGCATTGCATTGTTGGACTGAATTGGGACTAGTCGGATATGCAGGTTGAAAATATAGGTTGGGACCGCTTTATAATAAACCGGATAATTAAAAAAGTGCACTTATTTACATCGGTTGTGTCACAAACGCTGTAAAGATGCAAACTTTACATCGGTTCCATTGTGCAACCGATGTACAATCTGTCAATTTTACATTATTTTTACATCGGTTATTGATTTAACCGATGTAGAATTTGATTTTCTACATCGGTTCCATGACCGATGTAGAAAAGTATGACTTTCCACTACGCCGATTCTACATCGGTTGTAAAACCGATGTAGAAAGTCCCCAGAACCGATGTAAAAAAGGTAATTTGTAGTAGTGACTGTCTATTGGGTTCACTGTATCCTTATTATCTGATCCCTTCTTATTCTTCCTCAAGTTTGGCACTTGTATTCTTCTTGTTCTTGTCTACGTTGATGATATATTGCTGACATGAGATGATCATTCTCATTGTTTCTTCCATCATTCAAAGAACTTCACAAGGCTTTCTCTCTTAAACATTTGGGTGAGGTACATTATTTTAAGGAATTGAAACTCACAAGTTGCAAAATGGTATGATGCTCAATCGTAGGACCAAGTATGTTTCAGGACATTCTTAAGAAAACAAATATGTTGGACTCTAAGCCCCCGTGATGTACCCATATAATGCAGCCCATAAGTTATCTCTTAATGATAGTCCTCTTTTTGACATGCCTACTTTGTATCGGAGTACCATTGGTGCCCTTCAATATCTCACCCTCACACGGCCTGATTTATCTTTCATTTTCAACAAACTAAGTCAATTTCTACATGCCCCCACAGTTCAACATTGGTGTGCTTGCAAAAGGGTACTTCACGGCATCAAAGGCTCTCTTTCTCATGGTCTCTTATTTCAGCCCTTCTCTCAGTTGCAGCTTCAGAGCTTTTCAGACGCTGATTGGGCCAGTTCTGTTGATGATAGACGATCCACTGGAGGCTTTTGTGTATATCTTGGTCCCAATTTGATCACTTGGGGTTCTAGAAAATAGGATGTTGCTCGTAGTAGCACCGAATCAGAGTATCGTGCCTTAGCCACAGCCATAGCTGATCTCATTTTGATTAAATCCCTATTTACTGAGCTTGGTGTTCCTCTTGCTGCTCCTTCTGTCATATGGTGTGACAATGTTAGTGCCATTTCTTTGGCTTCTAATCCCGTGTTCCATGCTCTTACCAAACACATTGAAGTTGACGTCCATTTCATCTGAGAAAAAGTTCGCAATAAGGAGGTTGAGGTTCGCTATGTTTCTTCCGAAGACCAAGTGGTTGACATCCTTACCAAGCCCTTGCCTGTCAATCGTTTTCAGCTGCTCTGTAAAAAGTTTTCCTTGAGCACTCCCCAGGGTCTGGTTTGAATGGGGGTGTGTTGAATATTATGTAACTAATAGCTGTTAGGATTTAGTTAGTTAGTTAGTTACAAATCTGTTAATTAGATATAATCCTTTTTTGTAAAGCTTTCTTCAAAGCTTCATTTGTATAAATATAGCAGATGTACCAACTGATCAATCAAGTAAAGTTCATGCTTTCTTTTTATATTCTCTTCTTAGATCTTAGTTTTAGCATTCCAAAATTAATACGGTAACTTTTATACATGTGGCATTTATTCGTGCGATGAAATAGGAGATTAAACACCATCTTGGAATAGGAGATCCCATCCGAAAAAAACCCAATAGTATACCTATATAATTTCCTAAATTAATAAGTCTAGCTGCTTTGCAAAACCTTATTTCTTATGGTGTTGCAACAAGCTTACGTTATCATTACCAATTGTTGCTTTCTTGTGGCTAAAATAAATTTATTTATTTCTTATGCCACATCAATATGTATTCATTTTGTTGCTGCGTATATATTTTCACCTGCTTTTATACACTGGGAAAATATAAAAGACTAGTTTTATATTAATACCGCAACCATTTCTATTTGTATTTTCATTGGTTTTATAGAAAATAATATTTCAACATTAATAAAGTGAAAAAAACAAAAGAAATCAAAAGTAATAGAATAATAAAATCCAACATATAAAACATTTTTCTTTGTCCTATTTTTCAGATAAGGACTCCAACTTATTATCCGAATGCATAGCAAATAAACCTATAATTGATGATGGTGAAATAAGCAATCAAACTACACATATTTATTCAAATCAAAATTATATTCACATACTAGCTATGCTAATTTTATGCAAAGAATCAAAGTTCGATTATTTTGATGAATTACAGAGTCAAAGTTTGATTAAGATGAATTACAGAATCAAAGTTGGATTATAATGGTTGATTTTTAATATTTGAATAGTCAGTAAGTGGTTCTTCTATTTACTATTATATGATATGCATATTAATTACTGTGGACTTTGACTATGAAATAATTAAGATCTTTGAATTAAGGAATTTCTTTTATAGAATTTTAATATTTTTCCTCATTTGCTAATTATAACCCACAATTGGCACATCATCAACAAAACCGTGAAGCATACTTTCATAGGATTAATAAAAATAGTTGTTCCTCAAAGAACAAAAATAAATAAAAACATCAGTACAATAAAATCCAGAATTTAAAACATTTTACTTTGACCTATTCTTTTGGATAATGCCTAATATTGCTTATTGGGATAATCAGTATATAGAAACCTACAATTGACGATGGACGATGGTGCAATAACCATTCAAGTACACGCTTATGTTGATTTTATACAAAAATTGGATTATAATGATTAAGTGTTGAAACTCAATTATGACTTATGAGATGTCCTCTTATCGGGGAAAGGAAACCTAACTTATAAATCAAATGAGTTACTCGTATTGATTTTAGGATAAAACTTCACATTGTGGGTTCCACTCTCTTTTCTATTGGGACGTTTCATGCATGTTGTGGGTCATACCACGTCCCCAAATTTAACATAGGGCAACCGACATAAATGCCCCACTTTTTGAGACAATGTCGATTTTTCGCTTCCTGGTACTATTTTACCTAAATTTACGCTCCCGCTCCCGCCAAATTTTTCGAACTTTTTTACGCTTTATTTCAAGATTGAAACATGTTTCTTTAAATAAAATTTCAGTGAAAAAATAAAATTTGCTCTCGTTACAATCCATTTTTTACTAGAAGTCTTATAAAAAATCAAGGAATATATACATAAAACAACACATATTAAAACCAAACAAACTGAAAATATTATAGAAACAACATGAATAAAAAAACACAATTCAATTTTTGATACAATGCATGAAAACATAAAAAACATGGAAACAACCAGGAAGCAATGTAGTAACAAACCAGAAACAATATAAAAAACATCATATGAGCAAAAAGAGATAAAAAAAGGTAAAAATTGTATTTAAACATCAAAAACTATATGGAAACAACAAACAAACATCGAAACAATAATAAAAACGATATGGAAACAATCCACAAACAACGTAAAAAATATTAAAACCATCACATGAATAAAAGATATTAAAATAGGTAAAAAATGTATTTACACATTGAACACTACATGCAACCAACAAAAAACATTATTTTAATAATATTAAAAATATTATGGAACAACACTGAAACAATAGAAACAATGTAAAAAATAATACATGAACAAAAAATAACATAAAAATAGGTAAAAGTGGTTTTGCATCAAAACAACAAAGCATATATAACATATAACAAGCACGAAAAAAGAAAACAAAATAAAAATAATCAAAAAATATGCAGGAGCGTAAAAAAAGTAGGTATAAAAGGAAAAAATAGGTATAAAAATAATAGGAGCGTATTTTATGGTATATTTACCAAAAAAGGGTATTTTATGTAAATTCCCCTTTAACATATAGCTAATTTGAAGGATTTATTGTTTTCATATATAGTGTTAATTGTTATTATTTGAATTTTCAATAAGTGATTTCTTCAACCTATTATATTAGATATTCAAAGTGCCACGTGGCATTCGTAGAATCTTTAAATTAAGACATTCCTTTAAAAGAATTGAATATCTGATACTAAAAAAAGAATTTGATAATTTATTCCACGTTTGATAATAATAACCGATATCAAGTATATTTTAATTAATGAGTGATTTCTTCTATCTACTAGTCCCACATATGAATATTACTACGTGGCATTCGTATATGTAATTTTATTTAAAAGAAAAGGACATTTTTAATAGAATTTCATATTTTTTTCTCATTTGATAACAATAACCCATAAAACATGAATCATCAACAAAACTTCAAATATTAATTGATTACATGAGCAAAAATATAGTGAGACCTTCAAGTTTAATAGCAAATTAATCTATTTTTTTAATAAATATTATAGTCTTATGTCATAGTATACTTAAGGTTACAATACGCAACTTACAAAACTAAAATATTGCAAAGTATTTTTATTTCCACGTATACGATAATAAAATTTTCTCCAAAGTGCATACTTATTATCGCTTTATTTAATTTGATACGCGTCAAGCACAAAAATTGATTCTACGGGATATTATTTTCTCAATCTAACACTCGTCAACAATGTTCTTCACTTATATAAATAGTAGCACATTGTGCGACTTGCTAGCTAGCCAAGCGGTCGGGCGACTCTGTCTAAAACATGATGGTGAAGGAGGAAGAAGAAGCAAACTCAACTGAAAGAGTCCCAACAATTAACAACTGAGCTAATACAATGATAGTATTTCGATAAACTTGATGTGTATCGGTTGAACGGCTTGAGCTCACTTGCAAATTATATGCTCAAAAAAATCCTGAAGAGAGGTTAGTATCTTCTCACCAATATGAATTTAAGCCATTCAATTAAGGCAAATCAAGTTCATCAAAATAATTATTTCCATGTATTAAGTCATAACATATACAACTATCTCGTTGTTAAGTTCTCATTCCTCTTGAGAACATTTTTGAGGAGATGCTCAAAAAGATTTTTGTTTTCACATGAGTGGCTAAATAAAATCCACCACAATATGCCCATTGTTTTATTTGTGGGAATGAATCAGTTTGAAGGCATCTGACATAATTGAGTTGAAGGTACAAATATAGTTTTGTAAAGCAAAATTAATTTTCATATTTTGAATTTTGCTTTATTTTCTTTTGTTTTTTTTTTTTCCGTTGTTTTTTCACCCTTTCAATTGAGTAGATCCAATTTAAAATGAGTGCTTTAATTTTTTAGGTAACATTTCTTAATTTTTTAATTTCTTCTGTAACAAGTAATGTTATTACTTTCATATTTGAAGATAATAATAACAACGCTTGAGAGAAAAACTTTGAATAATTTTTCTTAAATTAAAACAACTTAAACATATTATTTTTACTTCAATTTTCATGGGAAACGTACATAAGTAGTAATATGAATCTGAAAACTCAATACAAGAAAATAAAAAGTACAACAAATTAGAAGAAAGAAAACATGCTGGAGGAGGCACCAGTTTTACACGTTAACTTTATATCTTTAATAATTATCTAAAAAATTTATTTTAGCAGTTCTCACTTTTCACATGTAACTTCTCGTGATTTAGAGGGATGATTTATAGGAGAGAAATGTCATTATTTTTAGTAAAGGCAATTACACGACTCAATGTATGACCATTTTATCCTTATCTATTAGTTTTATTAAAATAGCAAAATTATTTTAAAAGTATTTAAGATTAATAAATTTATAATTATTTTCTAAATTAACTTTTACAACTTGATTAATTAACGCTTAATATCAAATCTATTATATTTTACACTTAATTGCTAATTATTTCACTTTAATATGATATTCTAAAAGCATAGGGGGCAAAGTGATAATAATTAAGAGTATAAGGGGGTAAAGTAATACAATTAAAAGTATATATAAGACGGTAAAGTGATTTTCAAGTATAGAGCGAGGGACAGTGAGATTTACCCTTTTTTTAAATAGCAAATTAATCTATTTCATTTTAAAGAATAAAGTCTTGTATTTTAGTATACTTAGGTTACATTGCAATTTACAAAATTGAAATTTCACAATATTCTTAATTCCGGGTATTTTGATTCTACGATAATAAGATTTTCTCCATTGCATGCTCGTTATCGCTTTACTTCATCTAATACTCGTCAAATACAAAATTTGATTTTTCGAAATTAATTTTAATCTAATACTCGTCAACACTTTTCTTCACTTGTATAAATATTAGTTCATTGCGACTTGCTAGTCGTGGCGGCCGGACGACTCCGTCTTTCCTTTAAATTTATGTGCTCTTTATATTTCTCAATTGAATTACTCATTCATATTTAGCTTGAATATCTTGCCGTATTATATTGGAAGCAGAAGCTTATTCGACACTTCTTATGGAGAACTTCCGGAATGATTTGAAGGTATATATAGTCATTTAGAACATGATTTTTACATGCATTTTTTATTTTATTTTATTTTCTTCTTTATTTAAATGATATTTTTCTTTTTCCTTTTTGATCGATTAAATCTAATTTAAATTACTGTTTTAATTTATTAAATGATATTTAATGATTTTTCCTATTGTAGCAAATAATGTTACTTTCAGAGTTTGAAGATAATGAAACAAAGCTTGAGACAAAAACTTTAAATAGTTTTTCTTAAACCAAACGCTCTTTAAACATATTATGAGTTATAAGCCATTAAATTGATGCAAATCAAGTTCAACGAATTTTTTTCCTTGTATTAACTCATAACATGTACAACTTATGATCACTAGTTGTACATGTTATGATAACAAGGTAACAATCACTAGTGGCTAAAATAAACTCACCACGATATGCCAGTTTTTGATTTGTTGGAAATCAATCATTTTGGAGCCATATGACATAATTGATTTGGGGACACAAATATAGTCATATAGAGCAAAATTTATTTTATATATTTTTTGTTTTGTTTTATTTTCTTTTTACATCTTTTCTTTCACCTTTCAATTGAGTAGATTTGATTTTAAATGACTGATTAAAGTTTTTTATTTTTTTTATTTTTTCTCTGTAGCTAGTAATGTTACCTTTTCATACTTGAAGATATATAACAATAACAACGCTTAAGAGAAAAACAATGAATAATTTTTCTTAAACAAAAGCGAATTGTAACAAATTACTTTTACTGCAATTTTCATGGGATTAACATACACAAGTAGCAATTTGAATCTGAAAATCCGTACAAGAAAATAATAGGCACGAGTTGTACTCGTTAACCTTGTTGCTCATTGTTAAGTTCGTTGGCCCTTGTCATAATCTTTCTGAGCATCTCCTCGGCGAATGAATTTAAGCCGTCTAGTTGTCGCAGATCAAGGTCATTGAAATTCTTGCCTTGTAATAACTCAATTGTCAATTGCTGGGATCCTTTAAATTGAGTTTTCATATTTAATCTCGTCAAATCAACATTGTTCGTACTTATTATCTGTTGCATGTATTGCTCGTGCGTGACCAACCTTCTTGATCTCTCCGTAAATGGAAATTCCAAAAATCTTTCCAATCTTTGACCAAAGATTTCAGGAGTTGGCCATAAGATAGCATTATTTTCTCGTCCATGTTTATGGACTATAATGCCCATATCAACTCCACATAGGATGGAGAATTCATGCGCTTTCTTAAGCAAACCATCAACCCTGTTCCCAAATGTTGTATTTCTTCTGTTTTCATTGGGTATTTGCTCATGTCTGATTCTTCCTCTTGGCATTTTTTTTTTTTTGTAATAATTATCTACAATAAATTATTTTGACAGTTTTCACTTTTCATATGTAACTTTCATTTAGAGGGATGTATTTATACAAGAAAAATATCATTATATATTTTTAGTAAAGGGCGCAATTACCCTAGGATTCATTAATTGTGGTCAAAGATTGAATTATATTTCAAAGAATTTATGATGGATTAGATAGACCTGTCAACACATCTCATATATATATGATAATTACACAATTTACACAAAATTAATAATGCTTAATTCCATTTGTATTTTCGTTGGTTATGAAAATATATAGTAGTCCCCACGGAAGAAAAAATAACAAAATAATAAAGAAATGAGAACTATAAAATCTTACATATAAGCCATTTTTCTTTTTCCTATTTTGTTGGATTAAGGACTCCATCACGTTGCACCTAATTGTTCAACTCCAATATAGATTCACGTCACGTGCTACATAATTTTGCAAAGAATCAAATTTTGATTCTTTTTGGTAAATTACAGGATATACACAATTTATAAGATTTATTGTTGTCATATATATCTTTTATTTGAATTTTCAATAAGTGATTCTTCTATCAGATTTACATATTATTAGGGCATTTCTAATATGAAATAAAATCTTTTGGATTAAAATATGTCTTTAATAAAACTTAATATTTTTTCCTCATTTTGATAATTATAACCCATAAGTAATTAACATGAATCATCAACAAAATCTACATCTATAATTTCCGGTATTTAGTTAGTTAATGAATTTGATTCAACTTCAAATTATTAAATTCACATATTTAGTTAGTTAATCAATTTATTCGGAGAAATTAAAATTGGATTATTTTGATAAATTACATGATATTGCACAAACTATAAGATTTGGTTTATTGTTGTCATACTGTTGATATTTATTATTTGAGTTTTCAATAAGTGATTTCTTCTGTCTACAATTCTTTGATAAGCACATTAATACATGGCATTTGTATTATGAAACAAAAACATTTATATTATAATATTTCTTTTGTTGGACTTCTATTTTTTTCCTCTTCTATTATTATTATTATTATTATTATTATTATTATTATTATTATTATTATTATTTTGACAAAAGAGAAGTATTTAATAAATAGAGAACATGAACACTTGTGTGAGACCGTTTCACATATCTAAATCCGTGAGACAGAGACATATGTAGTCCCTCATCCTCTCTATCTCCTCTCAATGGTCCCCTTTCCTCTCTCTCTTCTCACGTTTATTCCTCTCATGGTCCCATTCTCTCTCTTCTCACGTCCCTTCTCTCTCTATGTATACTCAGAGTTTTACATACAAAAATCTTACAAAATCCAAATTATTCAGGAAAAAGAATACCCAAAGAAATGATACTTTAAAAGCGTATACTATTCAGAGTAGAATTGATATTTTTTTAATAAAAAAATGATATTTTTTTAATATGAAGTATATGATACTTTTTTTTAATAAAAATATTTTTTTTATTTTAATAAGAAGTGATACTTTGTTTTAATAAAAATAATTTTTTTTAATAAAAAATATACTTTTTCATAAGAAGTGGTATATATAAACAAAAAGCGATACTTTTTATAAGAAGTGATACTTTATGTTAATAAAAAATAATATTTTTCGAGTCTAATGTGAAACGTTTTCATAAAAAGTGATATTTTATATTCTCCATCTTTTTCTTTTGTTTCATCGGTGGAGAAAGAGGAGATGAGAGACGTGAGGAGAGAGAGGAACCCACGAGAGGAGCGAAATATGAAGAGAGAGAGATCGAGACACACACACACACACACACACACAGAGAGAGAGAGAGAGAGAGACCAAGAGATGAGTGGGATGTGAAGAGAAAGATAGGGGACCACGAGAGAAGTGGATGTGAGGAGAGATAGGGTCAGAGAGATAAAAGAGACATGTGAATTTTAGGTAATGAGAATCCATGTAGCACCCTTTCTAGCTTGCTCGAATATTAATGCAAAAATAAAAATTAAAAT
This sequence comes from Rehmannia glutinosa, assembly GCA_016081115.2. Classification (NCBI taxonomy): domain Eukaryota; kingdom Viridiplantae; phylum Streptophyta; class Magnoliopsida; order Lamiales; family Orobanchaceae; genus Rehmannia; species Rehmannia glutinosa. The sequence continues at coordinate 27,599 of JABTTQ020002032.1, read as the reverse complement.
AGAAATACTCTGAAGAATGCTTAAAAATACAGAATAATAAAAGTCTTACTTCTTTTAAAAACCTTTCAGCGGAATTAAATGCTTATAATCAATTAATTACTTGTTCAAAAACAAGTATTCTCAGAAATAAAATGACATTCGACATCTAATAAACTAAAAGTCAAACTTTATAAATAAGAGAAACCGAAAGACATGAAATCACGAAAGACGTGGGTTTAAGTCATCACGATGCGCCATCTCCTTCCTCATCCGGGTTCTCATCTCAAAATATTCAACATTCGTGGAATGAGCTAAAAGAAGCTCAACAAGTAACCTCGTGCATGAATGCATGCCTAATGAATATATTACATTTATAACTTTGTAAAACCTTACGTTTCCTTTACTTAAAACCTTTCACATTCATACTTAAAACATTATCTTTCTTTTCATAAAACGTTCTTAGGACGCGAGCTCACTTGGTAACACATTGTTCTAATCAGGGTCGCAGTGGGCCTTGTTATTTGGAACCCGATTAATATTTTGCCCAAAGGCCCATTTTCTTTCTTTTTGGCCCGAAGGCCCATTTCCATTCGTTTTGCCCGAAGACCCTTTCCTTTGAACATTAACATTAGCCGCTAGCGGCACATTGTCCGAACGCTGGTCCCCGTGCCCATTTTCCACTCACTCGAAAGATCATAGAACAATGTGCACCCATTTCTTTAAAAAAACATTATTAATTATAGACCTTAAAACTTGACTTTACTTAATCTTTGTATGCTCGTGAAATGCTATGAATATACATTAAGATGATGCATGAGCCTAAGTGATCCAACTTCAATTGAATACGAACATAAACTTAAAGAGCATAAACATAATAATTAAAGCACATTAATTAGCAAACATATTAAAAGTAAACATCACTTGAAATATGTAAATGATGATAAACCTACATTAAAGATACTCATCATTAATTGGGGAAAATCTTATATTCAGTTAGTTAGGGAAAAACTCTACCTTCAACTAGTTAAGTGATAAGCCTATATTCCATTAGTCAAGGAAAACCCTACATTCAATTAGTCAAGGGAAAACCCTAAATTCAATTAGTTACGGAAACCCTATATTCAATTAGTCAAGAAAAAAACACTACATTCAATTAATCAAGGAAAAACCCTACATTCAATTAGTCAAAGGAAAACCCTACATTTAATTAATTAAGGATAAACCATATGTTCAATTAGTCAAGGGAAAACCCTATATTCAACTAGTCAAGAAAAAACCCTATATTCAATTAATCAAAGGAAAACCTACGTTCAATTAGTTATTCAATTAGTGGGATAAACCCTATGTTAAACTAATTTAAGAAAATTATACGTCCAGAATACATTACATCGAATTAGTTAAACTTGTTAATGTCACGCCCAAACGTGACGCCATCGTTAGTCCAGTGGCTACGATAATCTAGAAGGGGGTGAATAGATTATCCCGGTTTTTCATATTTTGCCCTCTTTTTTCGAATAATCAAGCAAAAATAAAAACTAAGGTCTTTAAAATAAACAACACACGTCGATTTAAAGAGCTTTACCCCACCTAAGTCTTTAACAATCATGGTCTTTCTTGCTTGCTTGACCTTCTTTGTCCCTTCATATATAGTCTCCAATTTTTCCCAAACCTCATGCGCCGATCTTATGCCTCTTATGCGATTGTACTCGGTGGCGGAAGAGAACAATGCAAAATATTTAAGGCCTTACCGTTTAGAGAGAATGCCTTCTTGTCGTTTCATCGAACTCCTTGAAAGGTTTAGGAGCCGAGGTGCCATCCTCCAATTTCTTGGTTGGTTGAGCAACTCCTTCAATGACTACATTCTAAATGTCGAACCCGCACCCTTGTAGAAAGCACTCCATACGGTCTTTCCAAAATGCGTAGTTGTTGGCATCAAATAGTGGTGGCTTGTTGGTGGAGGCGCCCGATGGAGAGATAAGCGTCATTCGTAGCCATGGATCTTTCCTCTTTACTCGGAACGAGCTAGCCAAAGAGTTTGTCTCTGATACCACTTGTTAGTCCAAGTGGCTACGATAATCTAGAGGGGGGTGAATAGATTATCCCGGTTTTTCAGATTTTGCCCTCTTTTTCGAATAATCAAGCAAGAATGAAAACTAAGGTGCGAAAAATAAACAACACACGTCGATTTAAAGAGCTTCACCCCACCTAGGGACTACGTGCTCTACCACCCCAGTATATCCGGGATGGGTTTCAAAAAAAGAAAAATAATTTTATTAATTACCGTAATTAATACAACACCACCTTGAGGATTACCACAATCCTCTTACAACACTTTCAAGGAGATTACCACAATCTTCCTTCAACACCTATGAAGAGTACCACACTCTTCAACACCTAGATCACCCAAGTGTGCTCTTACCCAAAACAACAACAAGGATATCTTGTTTTGGATGATTGACAAAATTCAAGATTACAACTCTATAATACCAACACAAAGATTGAGTGCAAGTGTAATCAAGAATCAAAAGCCTAGACCTTAAGAGTGTGCAAGTGAAAGTACTTAGGCTAGAATACAACAAGATATGAAAGTGTTTGCTTGTATGCTCTTTGCTTGTATGTTGTGTTGGGTCTTGTTGCTTGAATGAAGCCTCTATTTATAGGAGAGGTCTTGGCTTAATTTCCGGACATAGGCTCCTCCTTGGGGAGTGATTTTCTGCAAAAAAACATTTAAAATCAAGATTATAGTCATTAGAAATCAATCCCTCAAATTAGGGAAAAGGTGTCCAAAATGCAACGGATAGTTTCTTTGATAAAAGAGGGGTACGACCGGTCATGCAAAGATAAGTTTGAAATGAGTTTGCTGCAATTTTTACACAGGGGACTAGTCGAAGGGGTTTGACCTACGCCTTTATGCTTGACCGGTTGGGGGTTGTCAAAAATCAAAACAGAAGTCTGCTTTTGAGGAGGGCTTCCTGTGCACGGTCGCCCTAGGGTCGACTCTGGCCGCCTCCCTATTTTTCATACGCCCCGTTTTCTATTTCAAAACTCAACTCAGTACAAAGGTTGCCCTATAGGCGGCCGGTCGAGCCTGAAACATAAGTGTTGTCTAATTTTATATCGAAAATAAACTCCAAGAAATACTCCGAAAAATAGTAAAAATATTTTAAATCGATCGGAAGTATTTAGAAAACATTTAGGGACATTGTTTTGGTATAAAAATAGATTTGAACAAAATCATCAAAATCATGATAGAAACATTTTAACTTAACAAACTCCCCCTTTTTGATTATTACAAACCAAAATAATTTTCAAGAGGACGATATTAAAAACAAAACAATTTTCCATTTTATAAGTAAACTATCCGTTTAAAAACATTTTACAAAAGCTCCCCCTATAAATAAGCATATTAATAAGAATGATAACAATAAGCTAGAAGCACAAGCTAATGCAAAATAACCAAAAATGTCAAGAGCTTAGAAGCTCTCCCTGTCACAAGTACTCATAATTCATGCCAACAAGTCCATAATACAACCATTGGACTAAGAGTACTTCACAACTTATGGCTTTAAATGCCCATAACTTATAGCTTCTTTCTTGAGCTTTTATTCTTTGAGTTAATAAGCCAATTTCCTATTTTTCCCCCTTTGAATAATCAAAAAAATGTTAGGATGATAAAGACACCAAACATGTATATCAAAGTGCGCCAAACAATCAAGTTTATCAACCGTTTTGAAGAGTAGTCGAGAATCCAAAAAGAAATGGGAGAATTTAATCATTTGATATCCATAAGCCCGTTTAGATTGTCAAGTCATGATCTCTGTTAAGTTGGTATTTTACCAACTTATTTGATATTTTAGAGTAGAATTTGGTTTTATTTTGGGTGTTTTTAGAGTCGTTAGAGTCCTATTTATTTCAATTAGAGTCGATGTAGAGTTAATACGGTTTGGTAGCCGAGAGATGAAGAAAACGGTGAAAAACGGCTTGAAAGGCTTGAAGAAAGAAGAAATCGCGTATAAAGAAGGAAAAATCGCACTTTGGCCAAGGACGGGCGGTCTTTGTATGCCCCCGGCGCCCGCAGCCCGCGATGCAGAGTCTTTGAGTTGACGGAGGAGCGTGTAGGCGCCGCAGCGCCGGGGCGAAAAACTATGTTCACCTACCCCCTTCTTGACTTTTGTGTACTATAAATACCATCCTTGGCGCTTGAAATTAGGGCATCTTGGAACCCTTGGGAAGACAATAAAAACAAAATACAAGACAAGGAAGAAGAATTTGAGCATTTTGAGAAGAATTTAGAGAAGAAGATTGGAGGCTTCTATTATCTAGAAATAGAGAAGATCCTCACCTCTTGTTCTTATTTTATTGATTTCTTCATATCTTGTAAGATGTATTGTTGTATTTTCATGGATTCATTTTCTTTAATCATGAGCTAAACACTATAATTCTAGAGAATTGATGTAATCTATGTTTGAACTTATGTTTTGAGATTGTGGTTTGTCAATCTAGATCTATCAATTTATTTGTGCTATTTGGATCTATTGCTTCTAAATTACTTGATCAATAATTTAGATTGTTTGGTGTATTTGATTTGACACTTGAGAGAGGTAATTGAATACATGACCTTGGAATAGCATAACCTAGATTTCATAGAATTGAGAGATTTGTGAATCCTTTGAAGTCATTTATCAAGATTCATAGCTTTTATTGAGATTTTGATTGGTGATTTTTATAGAGATATTGATTTCCCAATTGAATCTAAAATCATTGGCACTTGAGAAAAGGAATGATTATTGTAGAAATCTTGACTTATAAATTGATAATTGAAGATTGATAAACCATATTGACAACATAAGGGATAACTAGATTCATCATACCTCTAGAATTCATTTAATCATTTGGATAAACTCATTGATATTTTCATAGTCTTAATTTATTTTTAGTATTTTTAGTATAATCAACTCCATCAATTATTGAATTTCTAAATAAAGTTATACTACTATAATATAATACTTAGCGATAATTTGATAATTATTCCTGTGGATTCGACAACCTTACTTCTCTATATTAAAACTTGACACTGTAGAGACTTGCGGTTAGAAAAATTCTTTAACAAGTTTTTGGCGCCGTTCTTGGGGAATAATTCATCTTATTTGCGCTAATATTATTACTTAGTAGTTTTACTTTAATTTAGATTGTTTTTTTGTTACAATAGGGTCATTGACATTTTTGTGTTTTCTTGTTGATGCGAAAAATAAAAGTGCTAATTTAATCTTATTTGATCCAGAAATTCAAAGAACGCTTCGAAAGATTAGAGCCGCACGAAGAATAGAATTCACAAAAATGGCAGAATCGGTGATGATGAAGACCGCATACCAATTGTTGCACCACCGAAAGGGCCATTCGGGACTATTTTCGACCAACCACGAATCAAAATTATCCGGCATTGTTCGCCAACCTATCAATGCGAATAATTTTGAATTAAAGTCGGCCCTAATAAACATGGTGCAACAGAATCGAGTTTGGGAAGTGCCGTAGATGACCAATGCTCATTTGGCTATTTTTCTCGAGATATGTGACACGATCAAAATGAATGGGGTTCCCAATGAAGCTATTCGGTTGATGTTATTTCCATTTTCACTTCGAGATAAAGCTAGACAATGGCTTCAAACCTTCCCACCGGAAGTATCACTAGTTGGAATGATCTCACCGAAAAATTCATGGCAAAATTCTTTCCACCCAAAGAAGACACTTCAACTTAAAAGTGAGATTGCTCAATTTCATCAACTCGACTTTGAGCCACTCTACGAAGCTTGGGAGCGATTCAAAGAATTATTGAGGAGGTGTCCACAACATGGGTACGTGCAGATTGGCAAAAAGTTCAAGATTTTTACAATGGTATGAATGGGCATTCAAGAACTATTATAGATGCTTTGCGGGAGGTACATTGATGGCTAAAACTCCAAGTGAAGCCATGCTTTTACTCGAAGAAATGGTCCGCCAATAGTTATCAATGGCCGTCACGAAAGATCTACGCCAAGAAAAGTTGCCTGTTCTTGAACTTGATACTATGTCCGCATTGGCCTCTCAAATTTCCGCATTGTCAAAGCAAATTGCTACACTAAGTTCAGGTGGAAAACAACAATCGGAGGCGATCATGGAGATAAGTCAAGAAATTGTGAATCCCGATGCGGAACAAGCGAATTATGTGAATAATCGGGTTTCAACAATAGAGGGAATCAATTGCCGACACATTATCATTCGGGACTTCGCAATCATGAAACCTTCTCGTATAGCAATACGAGAAATGTGTTGCAACCACCTCCGGGATATCGAGAATCAAGCAAGTACGAGCACACATGTGGGAGAACAAAAGCCATCTTTGGAGGAATTACTTAGTTCATTCCTTGTAGAATCAAGAGCAAGGATGAACAAAGCCGATTCTAACATAGAAAATCACGGGTTCAAGGGTTACAACAATTGAAAGTCATCTCAAATCTTTGGGGACACATGTGGGTCAATTGGCCGGCTATTAATTCACAAATAAGTTGATACGTTTCCAAGTAACACCGAGGTGAACCCACGAACATTGCAGGACATTAAGTTGAGAAGTGGGGCGGAATATGATGAACCAAAGATGCTGCTCATGCCACCAAAGAACCGTAAGCTCAAACACTCCAAAATGAAGAGGGCATTGATAAGCAATCGAGAAAAGGCAAAAATTGAGGTAAAACCAATTTCCAATTCGATAATGTGTTACCAAATGATCTTCCTTTCCCACGAGATTTCGAAAGAAAAGTTGACGCTCAATTTTCCAAGTTTTTGGAAATATTCAAGAAAATTCACATCAACATCCCTTTTGCCGATGCACTCGAGCAAATGCCAAACTATGCAAAATTTATGATGGATGTGATGTCGAGAAAGAGAAGGTTGGAGGCATATGAGACGGTCAATCTCACGGAAGAGTGTAGCGCCATTTTGCAAAGAAAGCTACCACAAATATTAAGAGATCCGGGAGTTTCACTATCTCTTGCACTATTGGTGATTCTTATTTTAATAAAGCTCTTTGTGATTTAGGTGCTAGCATTAATCTTATGCCGTTGTCTGCATTTCGGAAACTTGGCCTTGGAGAAATAACGCCATCCACCATCACATTGCAATTAGCCGATAGATCACTCACCTACCCAAGAGGAGTGATTGAAGATGTGTTGATCAAAGTGGATAAATTCATATTTCCGGTGGACTTTGTGGTGTTGGATATGGAGGAAGATCATGAAATGCCATTGATTCTTGGGAGACCTTTTCTAGCAACGGGACGAGCTTTAATTGACGTGCAACGAGGAGAGTTAACATTACGGGTAAATGATGATGAGGTACTATTTAACATTTATAAAGCAATGAAATTTCAAGAGGAACCTCACACATGTCATTTTATTGATAAAATCGAACAATGTGATCAAACGGAAGTTATAAAACAAGATTTAAAAGATCCGTTAGAACATTGTTTGATTAATTCAATAATGAAATGTGATGAGGAAGATAGTGATGATATTGATTTGCTTGAGTTTATTCTTTCCTTGAGGCTAAAGAAATTGTAAAAGAAAAACAAAAGGAAGCATTAGAAAATGCGAATATTGAAAATATTCCGAAAGGTACTTTAGAACTAAAGGAACTTCCTAACATCTTCAATATGCATTTTTGGGAAAAGATAAAACTTACCCGGTAATTGTTTCTCGCTTCATTATCTTCATCCGAATTGGATAAATTGTTGCGTGTGCTTCGTGAACATAAGTCGGCCTTGGGTTGGTATATTTCGATTTGAAAGGTATAAGTCTTTCCATTGTAATGCACAAAATTTTAATGGAAGAATCTTATAAACCATCTATTGAACACCAAAGACGACTTAATCCATAATGAAAGAAGTCGTGAGAAATGAGGTTTTAAAGTGGCTAAAGGCGGTATTATTTATGCCATTTCGATAGTTCATGGGTGAGTCCTAAGATGAGGTTGTCCCTAAAAGGGAGGTATGACAGATTGTGAAAAATGATAACAATGAATTAATTTCTACACGAACTCGCACGGGATGGCGAGTATGTATTGACTATAGAAAATTGAATAAAGCTACTCGTAAGGATCATTTTCCCCTCCCCTTTATTGATCAAATGTTGGACAAAGTTGGCGGTTACGAATATTATTGTTTTCTTGATGGCTATTCAGGATACAATCAAATCGCCATTGCCCCCAAGATCAAGAAAAGACTACTTTTACATGTCCATATAGTACTTTTGCATTTCGCAGATGCCATTTGGATTATGTAATGCACCGCTACTTTTCGTAGGTGTATGATGGCGATTTTTCATGGTATGGTTGAGGAAATCATGGAAATTTTTATGGACGATTTTTCTCGTTTTTGGCACTTCTTTTGACCATTGTTTGCATAACTTATCTATGGTTTTGCAACGTTGTGAGGAAACTAATCTTGTACTCAATTGGGAAAAATGTCACTTTATGGTCAAAGAAGGGATTGTACTTGGACATCGTATTTCTTGTACAGTTTGGAAGTTGACAGGGCGAAGGTTGTGGCTATTGAAAAGCTACCCCCACCTTCAAATGTGAAAGGCATAAGAAGCTTTTTAGGGCATGCGAGGATTTTATAGGATATTCATAAAAGATTTTTCAAAAATTGTTAAACCACTTTGTAATCTCCTTTGAAAAAGATGCTATCTTTTGCTTTGATGAGTTGTGTTTGCGGGGATTTGAACAGATAAAAAGGCACTCATTTCACTCCGATTATGATAGTGCGGATTGGACTCAACCATTTGAGCTCATGTGCGATGCAAGTGATTATGCAAAGGGGTGTTGTTCTTGGTAAAAGGCGAGACAGATTTTTAAAGCTATTTACTACGCAAGCAAGACCATGGACAACGCCCAACAAAACTACACCACCACGAGAAAAGAGATGTTGGCGGTAGTTTTTGCATTTGATAAATTCCGAGCTTACTTGGTGGGTACAAAGGTGATTGTTTATACGGATCATGCGGCAATCCGATATCTTTTCTCCAAAAAGGATGCAAAACCTCGGTTAATTTCGATGGATTTTTCTCTTGCAAGAATTTGATATTGAGATTAAGGATAAAAAAGTAAAAATGTGGTTGCCGACCATCTATCCCGCCTTTGAGCAACCTCACGAGGTGATTGAGAGTCCAATAAAAGAATCGTTTCTGATGAACAAATTATGCGTCTTGAGAGACATCATTACCTTGGTACGCAGATTTTGTTAATTACCTCGCGGGAGGAGTTTTGCCACGGACTTGACTACACACCAAAAGAAAAATTCCTACATGATGTTAAGTCTTATTTGTGGGATGATCCGTTATTGTTCAAGAGATGCGCGGATTCTATCATTCGCCGTTGTGTTCCTAAGGAAGAAATTGGAGAGATTCTTCAACATTGTCATTCATCATCTTATGGGGGACATTTCGTGCCAACCCGAACATTTGTAAAAATGGTACTACAATCTGGTTTTTATTGGCCAACATTATTCAAGGATTGTTATGCCTTTGTGAAAACTTGTGATCGATGCCAAAGGGTTGGTAATATTTCACGGCGTCATGAGCTTCCTTTGACAAACATAATGGAGGTGGAATTGTTTGATGTATGGGGTATTGACTTTATGGGGCCATTTCCGCGTCCCCATGGAAATTTGTACATTTTGCTTGCGGTTGATTACGTCTCCAAGTGGGTTGAGGCGATTGCTACACCAACGAATGATGCTAAGGTAGTACTCAAATTCTTGCACAAGCATATTTTCACTCGGTTCGGTACTCCTCGAGCTATTGTAAGTGATGAAGGTATGCATTTTTGTAATAAATTATTTAACAACCTTCTTGCTAAATTTGGTGTGCGTCATAAGATTGCGCTTGGTTACCATCCTCAATCTAATGGTCAAGCCGAAATTTCCAATCGTGAAGTGAAACAAATTCTTGAAAAACGGTGAGTTTTAATCGAAAGGATTGGGCACAAAAGCTCGATGATGCTTTGTGGGCTTATCGCGACGACTTATAAAACACCCATTGGTATGTCACCATATCGATTGGTGTTTGGTAAAGCGTGTCATTTGCGGTTGAACTTGAGCATCGAGCTTATTGGGCAATTAAGAAATTGAATTTTAACTTGAAAGAGGCGGTGAAAACCGATTACTTCAATTAAACGAAATGGAAGAATTTCGTCCAAGAATCATATGAAAATGCCAAATGTATAAGGAAAAAACGAAAAATGGCATGATCAAATGATTTTGCGACGTGAATTCTTACCCGCCAACAAGTGTTATTGTTCAACTCTCGATTGAAACTCTTTCCGGTAAACTCAAATCACGATGGTCCTGACCGTTTGTGGTTGAACGTGTGTTTCCATATGGTGCCGTCGAGTTAAGAGGAAACGATGGGAATTCGTTCCAAGTGAATGGACAACGATTGAAACATTATTTTGGGAACGAAGCAAGGAAGGTTTTAAATCTTCCACTTGGTGATGAAATTTCTTGAGTCCGAATAGTTGAGTCCGGCTAACGACTATAAATTTAGCGCTTCTTGGGAGGCAACCCAAGTGATTTTCGTGTGATCGAATTTTTGTGTGATTTTATTATTATTTTTTTTTAAGTTTGGTGTGTATTTATTTGAATTTTGGTGTGATTTTTGTGTGAATTAATTCATGTGTGATTTTAAATTTTGCGTTTGATTGTGATTTTTAATAAAAAAAAATTGCCCACAGCGCCCGAGACAGGCGCGAAGAACGGAGTGTGCGGGAGCTAGTCCGGCCCCTCCCTGCATTCTGTTGCAGCCCGATCGATGAGAGGAAATTTATAAGGTTTCTTTTGACCTTATTTTCTTTACAAACAAAACACACACCTCACGCCTTTTCTTATTTTCTTCTACAAAAATCCCACCTAGCATTCACTTATACACCATTCAAGTGGGCAATTGAGCAACTTAATCATCATCTTCATCTTTTTCATCAATTGGGTAAGTGAGCTTCAATTGTACACCAATTTTCTTCAAATTTTCAAGCTTAGGTTAAAAATATGAGAATTTTCAATATCATTATAATTTCGAAATTCTTGGTCATTTATTGATAAATTGTGATGATATATGAATAATGTTGTGCTTGAATTTATTGGTGTTGAAAAATGGGCATGAATTGAATTTCAAATTTGGTGTTCATCTCTTCTTTTGCATATATGCCTACAAGGTGTTTGTTAAAATGTCTCAATGAAAAATATTACACCTAGGCATTTGATTCTTGTCATCATTGTGTACTAAAGGTTATTTGATCATGAATTGATGACAAAGATGCAAAATTCTTGAGTTGTTGCAAAATTCTTAACCCCTAACTCGTATTGTGCGTTCTATGTGTTATGTTGCTTGTGTCATTTTTCAGGTGATTTTCAAATCAATTACAATGCCAAGAACAAAGAATGCAAGCAAGGGCAAAAAGGTGGCGAGTACCTCCGGGAATATGATACTAGTCGTTTCGTAAGCTTAGAGGCACAAAATCTTTTTATGAGAAATTAAGCACAAAGAGCATAACCGCGGAATGTGGGTTACAACCGGGTCGAATGATGGTGAACTTGCACAAATGATACATCAGAAGCAATGGAAAAAACTTTGTGCACAACCTAGACCATTCGCACCGAATATAGTCAGAGAGTTTTATGCAAATGCAAAGACCAAAAATGGCTATAACTCAGAGGTTTTCGTACATAGAGTAAACAATGTATACACTCATTCAATAGCGATAAGAGAATATTATGGACTCCGGAGGTGGATCACTCACCGTACGTTGAATTTATCTCGCAACCACCAAGTATGGAGGAGATTTGTAATACCTTATGCCGGCTGGAACGTGGTACGTCATATAAAAGTTGTGGGAGGTGCAAATCGCTTTTCCGCACACGTCTTAGTCGATATGGGTGAGCTTGGTACCACTTCATATGCAACAACTTGATACCAACCAAGCATGTCGGTGATGTAACTAAGGAACGAGCTCATCTTCTATATGCCATAGTTGACATACAATTACCTGACCCAAATGCGGTAATTATTGCAACGCCCTTCATAACAAAATGCTACACCCCAAAACAGGGGACTAATCTTACCGAGTTTAATTTGTGGGTTATGTAAAGAGGAGGGTGTTACATGGGATAGCTCCGAGCCATTGGAAAATCTGAGGACCCATAGATTCGCTCTATTGCTTCTTATGACGAGTGGGCGGGCGGTGTGCCTCCGGCGGGTGCGGGATATATTCTTGATCCCGAATTTGCCTACCAACTATTGAGCATGACACTCATGCCCAACCACGAATATAGACACTCCATCCGGTTCGGCGGCAAGACGCTCTCGTTGCTAGACGCTCACATCACGATAACAACCTTTCGGACGCACTAGTTCGCGATGCGAGAATTGAGAAGGGCTTTTGTAGGCGAGCAACGTCACAGAGCGACACGAGAAGAATATGAGAATGAGCACAACCAAGTACTTGCCCCCGGATATATAGCCGTACACACCCGCGATTCCAGCTTCCCAATACCACCACCACCGGGTCCTATTGCTCATTTTTCACCACACGACTCCGATGAGGAGTCCTAGGCGCCCGACTATCGAAAGTTTTCTCACTCTCCATTGAGGATAATGTTCAATTTAAGTTTGGGGGTGTAATCAAATTTGTGTATTTGTGTATTTGTGTCTTTTGAGTCGTGTCAAAAAAATGAGTTGAGTCTCTCCAGAGTCGGGTAGTGTTGAACGATAGAACTACATGATTAAGTAGATTTGTTGATCACGAGTTGAATTGTCATGAAAGCATGCTTTTAAGTAGTGATCTATATTTTGCTTCATTGATTTCATATTCATGCATAATTCTGTTAGCTTATTTGAAAATGATTAATGAAGTCGAGTGTTGCTTGTATGATCCCACCGGATTCTAGAACTTGTTTGATCACTAATTGAGGCGAAATCCTAGGTGAAATAACATAAGGAAATGATTTAGGCCATCTTTGAATAAAAGCTAGAGCCAAAATGACTACCTTTGTACGATATAATTTCACTATTGTCCCCTTTTGAGCCTATTAAACCTGTTCTTTGGCAACCCATGTTTTTACCTTGAGCTTACATGTGAAAATCCTAATTACCCATCACTCATACACACAAAATGATTGAAGGTTGAGGAGGATGTGATAAGTAAGGTAGATGTTCACTCGCATGAAATTGCCGAGAACAAGAAAATATAAAACCCCATTTGTTAAAATATGCAAAAGATTAAGTTTGGGGTTTCGAAAAAAAAAATTTTGAGAATGGAGGCTCGTAAAGGAGAATAATTGAAAATTCAACAAAGAGTGAAAGTAGCCATTTTGTTTGGCAATTGGTGATTTGAAGAGGTAATTGTGTGTTTGAGTGAGTTGAGCCACTTAATCCTAAATTTTCCTACCCGACCTTAAGCCACATTACAAGCTTTGGAAGTCCTATTGATCCATGTGTTATATTAGCCTACATTAGTGGAGATTAGTGGGAATAACAAGCCTATGGAATCCGGTAGTCATGATCTTTTGATACTTAGAAGTGGATCATCTTGATAACGTTTGATTGCGTAAATCAATTTGAATAATGTAAACGGAATTTTCATGAATATTCAACACTTTTGATCACAATGTTAAAATGCATGCTTGATTGATAGTGAAATGAGTTTTTAGACAAATTTTATTGGTTTATGGAGTTTTGTAGTTACTTGTGTTGTTGTATTGTTTGTCTTTCATTTTGGAGTTATAATTGTTTGAGGACAAACAATAGCTTAAGTTTGGGGGTATTTGTTAAGTTGGTATTTTACCAACTTATTTGATATTTTAGAGTAGAATTTGGTTTTATTTTGGGTGTTTTTAGAGTCGTTAGAGTCCTATTTATTTCAATTAGAGTCGATGTAGAGTCAATACGGATTTGGTAGCCGAGAGATGAAGAAAACGGTGAAAAACGGCTTGAAGAAAGAAGAAATCGCGTATAAAGAAGGAAAAAAATCGCGCCCGATGACAGAGAGTGCGGGACGGACCGAGGCGTGTGGCGCGATGGAGTCTTTACGACCGGCGGAATGAATGTTTTTCACAGACGCTGATGGCGCGCCAGCGCCCATGCGCGGTTGATGGGTGCCGCAGCGCCCGTGCGATAAATGGTGATTGAGTTGGCGGGCGCCGCAGCGCCCTTGCGAGAAATGGCAGGAAATTGTTGGGCGCCGCAGCACTGGGGCGAAAAAAACTATGTTCACCTACCCCCTTCTTGGACTTTTGTGTACTATAAATACCATCCTTGGGGCTTGAAATTAGGGCATCTTGGAACCCTTGGGAAGACAATAAAAACAGCTACAAGACAAGGAAGAAGAATTTGAGCATTTTGAGAAGAATTTGGAGAAGAAGATTGGAGGCTTCTATCATCTAGAAATAGAGAAGATCCTTCAACTCTTGTTCTTATTTATTGATTTCTTCATATCTTGTACGATGTATTGTTGTATTTTCATGGATTCATTTTCTTTAATCATGAGCTAAACACTATAATTCTAGAGGATTGATGTAATCTATATTTGAAATTATGTTTTGAGATTGTGGTTTGTCAATCTAGATCTATCAATTTATTTGTGCTATTTGGATCTATTGCTTCTAAATTACTTGATCAATAATTTAGATTGTTTGGTGTATTTGATTTGACAATTGAGAGAGGTAATTGAATACATGACCTTGGAATAGCATAACCTAGGATTTCATAGAATTGAGAGATTTGTGAATCATTTGAAGTCATTTATCAAGATTCATAGCTTTTTTATTGAGATTTTGATTGGTGATTTTTATAGAGATATTGATTTCCCAATTGAATCTAAAATCATTGGCACTTGAGAAAGGGAATGATTATTGTAGAAATCTTGACTTATAAATTGATAATTGATGATTGATAAACCATATTGACAACATAAGGGATAACTAGATTCATCATACCTCTAGAATTCATTTAATCATTTGGATAAACTCATTGATATTTTCATTGTCTTAATTTATTTTTAGTATTTTTAGTATAATCAACTCCATCAATTATTGAATTTCTAAATAAAGTTAGACTACTATAATATAGTACTTAGCGATAATTTGATAATTATTCCCCGTGGATTCGACAACCTTACTTCTCTATATTAAAACTTGACACCGTAGACTTGCGGTTAGAAAAATTCTCTAACAATCTCGAGAAACATATAAGACGTTTAAAAGCATAAGAGTCGTGATTAAGATGGAAAATTCTTTGTGACAATTCATCGAACACCTTGTGGGCGTGAAAAATAAAAGAGGTTGCACAAATCCCTTGTAAATGAAATCAAGCCAAAACAATTCATCACAAATTCAGTCCCAACACAATCCAAGACAACATAAATAACCAACACATCACATTCATATTAAACAATTATCAAGAAAAATAAATACACCAAAACTCGAGGTTCAACCCAATTGAGCAAAGGAAGTAGAATTCTTACCATCCAATCGGTAAAGTCGAGCAATGATGATGATAAACAAGCCTAATGAGGTGCAAGATATGAAATGCATGCTTGAAAACAATTTTGAAGTGAAAATTGTGTGTAATCGCGAAGGGACGAAAAATGGCAAAAATGGGGTAAAATGACTAAGTACGAAAACAATCTTGTAAGTCCAAGCGACTACGATAATCTAGAGGGGGTGAATAGATTATCTCCATTTTTTCGATTGTTCCTCTTTTTTCAAACAAATATGCCAAGACAATAATAAAGGTACGGGAAGTAAACAACACGCGTCGATTTATAGAGGTTCAACCCACCTAGGGCCTAATCCTCTACCACCCCAAGATCTCATTATTTTCATAGTCTATGGCCATAAGACCATGCTCGATTTCTCCTTCCTCGCGGTTGTTTCAAGTAGTTCATCCCAAGTTTTGACCTCCGCATTTAGAGCCTTCTTTTTCGAAAAATGCTTCTTTTCTTTTGTTCCTCCTCATCGAAGTTTTGTTTTTATTCACAAATTTTGCAAATTTTCGAACAAGTGCGGCCGTCTCCTCATCATCATCATCATTATCATAGTATGTGTTCGCCTTTATTTTTAGCTTCACCGCAAGTGTACGGTGTATATTATAGAAAAGGGTAGCAAGGTCGTATCCACGGAGACTAATGAATTTATGTACCAAGTATTGAACTAAGATATCTTTATTTTTATTTAGACGGTCGTAATTTAATGATTGTTGTTGTGAGATTAAGACATGTTGGACTACTAAAGCACAAAATTAAGATAATACAATTGATAGAAGTATCAAGGTGATGAAATGGATTTCCGAGTTAAGGTTTCGATTAACAACCTTCTTATTGTACGATTTAATCCAAGCCAAGTTATTATCAATATTCGTATAAGACGATCACAAAGATATTTTATCCTCCCTCTCGAGATGCGTATAAAATGTAGATTGAAATACTTATGCTAGCATCTCTACTCAACATGAAGTACTAACTCCCAAAAGTTCAAAAGATCAAATGTCTTCACATATATTTACAAACCTCTCGATTCATGCAAATATTTGTGTCGAGTACTCAAGATCTAATATTGAAACTCATCTCTCGAATTATGAATCAATATATCCAACAAGTTAAATCATTGATCAAGTGATAAAACAAGAATAAGCTCAAAGTACTCAAATAGGCTTCAAGATAATAACTTCAACTAGAATTAAAACATCCAACAAGAGTTCATTAATCTACTTCCAAAATCCGGAAATCTAAAGAGTTTAGCTACACACAATTTCTAAACAATACATATACAAAATGTTCATAACCATGACAACTAAAAATGAAAGATGAAAACTACAAGAGAAGCAAGAAAAACTTAGGAAAGTCGACTATCTCTCGATTGATCTCCGTTCCTTGAGCTCCGATGCAACCCAATTATCCCTTGATGTCTTCTTCCAAGAATATACTCTTGTCTTGTGTTGTAGATCCCAAAAATGTCAGCATCTCCCTTGGTGTGCGCCCCCAAAAGTGCTTATATACCCCCTCCAAGTCTAGGTCATGTTGCTGTCAAAATATTGCGATGCAAAGAGGGACGACGGGCCGTAAGGCCGCGTCACATGGGTTACCCGTGCGCAAGTCCATAAGCATTCCTTCTGTTCACCAATCAGCGCACGGGCCGTGCGTGAGACGCACAGGTGACCCGCGCATGTCCGTAGGATATGTTCTAACCTTCATGGCGCACAGTGGTGCGTGCAATGCACGGGCTACCCGTGCGCATTGCCGTACATTCAATTCTCGCTTTCCCAAGGGCGCACGGGTGGTGCTTTTAGCGCACGCCCTACCGGTGCGTCCATGTACTTTCCATCATTTGTGGTATTTCTTCTCCGCAATGCTCGTATTTGTATCCGAATTGCTTCAAATATCACTAAATTCCTACAAAATGAGCAAAGCATAATATCTTTCCCACGAAAGCGAATATGAATCATTTCATATGAGTTTATGCACGTTTAGTCACCATTTTAGCCATAAATACGCCCCAAAATATATGCAAAACTCACGCCTATCAAAATCCCCGGACTTAAACTATTGACCGTCCCGATCAACAATTTTGAGAACAAGAAGAAAAAAAAATACAACGGGAGATAAGAAGCATAGCGCACACTAAGAGACCAAAAACAGAAATTCATATTGTTCCTCATTCTCATTTTTCATTACCGTTACCCCCCTTTTTTCGGCACCACTTGTCTTTGGACTCACCCATGAACTATCGGATATAGCATAAATGATACCAAAGATCCAACCATTTCAACACTTCCTTCCTAACCACATCTTGCATGATAGGGTTTAGTCGTCTTTGATTTTGCACCGATGATTTATAAACATCTTCCATCCGAATTTTATGCATTACAATGGATGGACTTATGCCTTTTAAATCGATTATTGACCATCCGAGTGCCGACTTATGTTTTCATAAAACCCTTAGCAATTTATCAAGTTGAATAGGAGTGAGAAGAGATGAAATGATTACCGGATTCGCATTATTTGCCCCAAGAAATGCATATTTGAGGTGTTCGTAATTGCTTGAGAGTTCCAAATATTGATGTCGCTTTCAGGGTCACGCACGGGGTGCCTGTGGTCGCTCGACGCACGGGTCGCGTGTGTGACCCTTCTTCTTCAATCCTCGCCAAATAACACACACGGTTGCCCGTGTTAGGCACCGACACCGTGTGTCCTTCCCCTATTTCTATCTTTCCTTCGCAACGCTCACGGGTTGCTCCGTGCATGGACGCAGGGTCGTGCGTCCTTCAGGTTTCTCAATTTTCGTTTCGCATCACACACGGGTTGCCCGTGCGTGGATGCACGGGTCGCGCGTTTCGTAAGTTCCCTCCCATATTTCGACTTTACGTTTTTCTCTTGCGCTCCTAGTAGTTCCCGCATATGATCTAAAGCACAAATATAGTCGTACAAATCTTGGTTATCAAAATCAAGCACAACACTCGACATTGAACACGAGTGGGTTAGTCCAAATTCTAAATCATCTCGAGACAATGTATGCTCAACATAATCCTCAATGCATGAACCAACTATATCAAAAAATTGACAATGCTCCACCGTATCATGAAATTTCATCGCTTTATATATAGAAAAAAATGTGCTCATCATTAACACGTAAAGTGAGTTCTCATTTTTGTACATCTATTAAGGATTTACCGGTAGCTAGAAATGGACGCCCAAGTATCGCTGGAACGCCACGATCTTCTTCCATGTCAAGAACCAAGAAATCCACAGGAATATAAATTTATCAACTTTTACCAAGACGCTTCTATAATTCCCCTTGATAAGTAAGTGACCGTCCGCAAGGTGCAATGTAACCGTGGTTGGCTTCACTTCGCCAGTCCAAGCTTCCGAAAATGGACAAAGGCATCAAATTAATACTTGCCCCCAAATCACACAATGCTTTATTAAAGAAGTTACCACCAATGGCACAAGGGATAGTGAAACTCCCCGGATCTTTCAATTTTTGTGGTAGCTTTCGTTGGATGGTTGCGCTACATTCTTCCGTCAAGTTCACCGTTTCAAAGTTTGTCATCTTCCTCTTCTTCGACATAACATCCTTAAGAAATTTTGCATAATTTGGCATTTGCTCTAGTGCGTCTGCAAAAGGAATGTTAATGTGCAATTTCTTGAATATATCAAGGAATTTTGCAAATTGATCATCAAGCTTTTTCTTTTGAAATCTTTGGGGAAAAGGAAGAGATATAGGCAACTTAGATATATTAGAGTTAGACGATGATTTTAGCTTCTCAGCCCCTGTTTGTTTCGCCGCTTGTCTCTCTCTTTCCCCATTTTCTTCAACACCATCTTTCATCATCGATTCATCCTCTCCCGGCTTAGATGATTCCTCCGAAATTTTCGATTTCCATTTTTCTTTAGGTCCCTCATATTCCGTGCCACTTCGTAGGCGAATAGCCTTGCATTGTTCCTTAGGATTCATCTCCGTATTACTCGGAAATTGACCTTTTTGATGTTGACCACCAACAATTGTAGCCAATTGACTCACTTGAGTTTCCAGATTCTTTATTGAGCTTGTCACTTGGGTCATTTGTAGTTCTATCTTATCCATCCTAGAATCTTGCCTGGCGAAGCGACTCCTCGTGTCACTCATGAATGCATTCGATTGATTTATGAAGGAGGTGAGTGCATCCTCCAACGATGATTTGCCTTCTACATTTCCACCTCCATTTGAAGCATTAAATCCCGCGAGGTTGCAACACATTCTTTGTATTGGCATAGGAAACATTTTCATGGTTTCTCAACCCCGTGATGGTAATGTGTTGGGTTTGAATTGTTCTCGAAATTGTTGAAATTCCGGTTATTCACATAATTTACCCTCCATTGGATATAGAAGAGCTTCACTACCCGTGCTCGTGCTCATTTCTGCCCTTTCATTAAAACACTCAATTAAGTTGTCAAAGCCGCCACTTGTGCCGTTAGCGCTTTAATTGGGTCTCGCATTCAAATCTCTCGCTACTCATTATACATTGGATCTTTTAGACGGCCACCGGTAACTATTCATAGCCATTTCTTCAAGAAGGTTCAAGGCATCTTGTGGAAACCGTGCCAACAATGCTCCACCATTCGCGGCATCAACAAAGGCCCTCTCGTTTTCCCCATTAAACCATTGTGGAAGAAACATAATCTGTTGATCCTCCGAAACCCATGTTGTGGACATCTTCGTAACAAATCCCTAAACCTTTCCCAAGCCTCGTACAAAGGCTCGAGTCGAACTGTCGAATTGAGTAATCTCACTTTTGAGCTACAAAGTTTTGCTCGGTGGAAAGAATTTAAACAAGAACTTTTGGCTCGGCCGTCCCCATGTGCTCACACCGCCTTTGCGTCAAAGTACTCCAACCAATTTCGCCTTATCCCTTAAAGAGAATGGGAATAGGCGCAATCTTATGGCGTCATCCGAGACTTCATTCATTTTGATCGATTACATATTTGGATAAAATGTGCAAGGTGAGAGTTAGGATCTTCGATTGCGAACCCCAAACCGGTTCTATTGTACCATATTGATCGATTGTCGGTTTGAGCTCAAGTTTTTGGCATTGATCGAATATGGGCAATACCACTGTAATTACGATTCGCTTTGTGGTCGAAAGTAATCACGAATGGCTTGTCATTGAGCCGGTATCGGTAATTCGTTTACTCCATTATTACCCGGTATTGGTAACTCATTGATCGATCCTTGATCCCATTGTTACCCCTTTGTTCTTCATCCAAATCCTCCATTATCGGATTTTGTTGTCTTTCACCCGCCTAGTGGTAGCACTGATTCTTCTCGCGAAAGCCTCAACTTCCTGTATGAGTGGTATTAAGTCCCCGCCTTTAGAGTGCGTGTTCATGCACTACCTAGACCAAACTAAAAGAAACAAGTCAAATAATGTAGAATTAAAATTAATCCAAAATATAAAAATAAAAATGTCTAAATTAAGAATAATTCTATCTATCGCAATATTAGCACCAAAAATTGTATTACTCCCCAAGAACGGCGCCAAAACTTGTTCGCTTTTATTTTTAGCTTCACCGCAAGTGTACGGTGTACATTATAGAAAAGGGTAGCAAGGTCGTATCCACGGAGACTAATGAATTTATGTACCAAGTATTGAACTAAGATAGCTTTATTTTTATTTAGACGGTCGTAATTTAATGATTGTTGTTGTGAGATTAAGACAAGTTGGACTACTAAAGCACAAAATTAAGATAATACAATTGATAGAAGTATCAAGGTGATGAAATGGATTTCCGAAAGTTAAGGTTTCAATTAACAACCTTCTTATTGTACGATTTAATCCAAGCCAAGTTATTATCAATATTCGTATAAGATGATCACAAAGATATTTTATCCTCCCTCTCGAGATGCGTATAAAATATAGATTGAAATACTTATGCTAGCATCTCTACTCAACATGAAGTACTAACTCCCAAAAGTTCAAAAGATTAAATGTCTTCACATATATTTACAAACCTCTTGATTCATGCAAATATTTGTGTCGAGTACTCAAGATCTAATATTGAAACTCATCTCTTGAATTATGAATCAATATATCCAACAAGTTAAATCATAGATCAAGTGATAAAACAAGAATAAGCTCAAAGTACTCAAATAGGCTTCAAGATAATAACTTCAACTAGAATTAAAACATCCAACAAGAGTTCATTAATCTACTTCCAAAACCCGGAAATCAAAAGAGTTTAGCTACACATGATTTCTAAACAATCCATATACAAAATATTCATAACCATGACAACTAAAAATGAATGATGAAAACTACAAGAGAAGCAAGAAAAACTTAGGAAAGTCGACAATCTCTCGATTGATCTCCGTTCCTTGAGCTCCGATGCAACTCGATTATCCTTGATGTCTTCTTCCAAGAATATACTCTTGTCTTGTGTTGTAGATCCCAAAAATGTCAAGATCTCCTTGGTGTGCGCCCAAAAGTGCTTATATACCCTCCAAGTCTTCAGGTCATGTTGTTTGTCAAAATATTGTAGTACAAACAGGGACGCAGGGGCCGTGCGTCGACACACGGGTTACCCATGCGCAACTCCGTAAAAATTCCTTCTGTTCACCAACTAGCGCACGGGCCGTGCGTGAGACGCATGGGTGACCCGTGCGCATGTCCGTAGGATATGTTCTAACCTTCAGCGCGCGCATGGGTGGTGCGTGCGATGCACGGGCTACCCGCGCATTGCCGTACCTTCGATTCCGCTTCCCAGGGCACACGGGTGGTGTTTAAGCGCACGCCCTACCCGTGCGTCATGTACTTTCCATCATTTGTGGTATTTCTTCTCCGCAATGCTCGTATTTGTATCCGAATTGCTTCAAATATCACTAAATTCCTACAAAACGAGCAAAGCATAATATCTTTCCCACGAAAAAGCAAATATGAATCATTTCATATGAGTTTATGCACGTTTAGTCACCATTTTAGCCATAAATACGCCCCAAAATATATGCAAAACTCACGCTTATCAGTATGTATTATTAGAAGAAGAAGCAAGACCTTTAGGAATATTTTGCATACCCGATTGATTGATGGTTGGTTTGGAATTTTTCCTCTCCTTGAGATAGACTTCATAGATGAGGAGGTTCCCGATGAGCTCGTCAAACTTGAGTGTCTCAAGATTTTGTGCCTCTGTGATTGCTGTCACCTTTTCGGACCATGAGCCGGGAAGAGCATTCAATACTTTAGTCATTTTGTCTTCTTCGGAGATGACTTTGCCTAGGGCCACAAGAGGATTGACAATGTTGTCAAGCCTTTCCACCATTTTAGAGATGCTTTCACCATCATGCATGTTAAAGTTTTCAAAGTCTTTAACAAGTATGGTCTTTCTTGCTTGCCTGACCTTCTTTATCCCTTCATATATAGTCTCCAATTTTTCCCAAACCTCATGTGCCGATCTTATGCCTCTTATGCGATTGTACTCGGTGGCGGTAAGAGAACAATGCAAAATATTTAAGGCCTTACCGTTTAGAGAAAGGCCTTCTTTATCGCTTTCATTGAACTCCTTGAAAGGTTTAGGAGTCGAGGTGTCATCCTCCAATTTCTTGGTTGGTTGAGCAACTCCTTCAATGACTACATCCTCCAATTCGTAGCCATGGATCTTTCCTCTTTACTCGGAACGAACTAGCCAAAGAGTTTGTCTCTGATACCACTTGTTAGTCCAAGTGGCTACGATAATCTAGAGGGGGTGAATAGATTATCCCTGGTTTTTCAGATTTTGCCCTCTTTTTTTTTCGAATAATCAAGCAAGAATGAAAACTAAGGTGCGAAAAATAAACAACACGCGTCGATTTAAAGAGCTTCACCCCACCTAGGGACTACGTGCTCTACCACCCCAAGATATCCGGGATGGGTTTCAAAAAGAAAAGAATTTTATTAATTACCGAATTAATACAACACCACCTTGAGGATTACCGCAATCCTCTTACAACACCTTCAAGGAAATTACCACAATCTTCCTTCAACACCTATGAAGAGTACCACACTCTTTGTTAGATATTTTTCTAACCGCAAGTCTACGGTGTCAAGTTTTAATATAGAGTAGTAAGGTTGTCGAATCCACAGGAATAATTATCGAATTATTGCTAAGTAATATCATATAGTAGTCTAACTTTATTTAGAAATTCAATAGTTGATGGAGTTGATTATACTAAAAATACTAAAAATAAATTAAGACTATGTAAATATCAATGAGTTTATCCAAATGATTAAATGAATTCTAGAGGTATGATGAATCTAGTTATCCCTTATGTTGTTAATATGGTTTATCAATCATCAATTATCAATTTATAAGTCAAGATTTCTACAATAATCATTCCCTTTCTCAAGTGCTAATGATTTTAGATTCAATTGGGAAATCAATATCTCTATAAAAATCACCAATCAAAATCTCAATAAAAGCTATGAATCTTGATAAATGACTTCAAAGGATTCACAAATCTCTCAATTCTATGAAATCCTAGGTTATGCTATTCCAAGGTCATGTATTCAATTACCTCTCTCAAGTGTCAAATCAAATACACCAAACAATCTAAATTATTGATCAAGTAATTTAGAAGCAATAGATCCAAATAGCACAAATAAATTGATAGATCTAGATTGACAAACCACAATCTCAAAACATAAGTTCAAACATAGATTACATCAATCCTCTAGAATTATAGTGTTTAGCTCATGATTAAAGAAAATGAATCCATGAAAATACAACAATACATCTTACAAGATATGAAGAAAGCAACAAAATAAGAACAAGAGTTGAGGGATCTTCTCTATTTCTAGATGGTAGAAGCCTCCAATCTTCTTCTCCAAATTCTTCTCAAAATGCTCAAATTCTTCTTCCTTGTCTTGTAGCTGTGTTTATTGCCTTCCCAAGGGTTCCAAGATGCCCTTATTTCAAGCCCCAAGGATGGTATTTATAGTACACAAAAGTCCAAGAAGGGGGTAGGTGAACATAGGATTTTTCCGCCCCGCTGGCTTGGCATGGCATGCAGCTGCGTCAAAGAAATATCGCCTCAAATATCGCACGGCCATGGCTCCCAAGATGGGCGCTGCGGCGCCTATCAACATACTTTCGCCAAATATCGCACGGCGCTGCGGCGCCAGGCATGGCGCTGGCGGGCGCCTATCAACATACGCCCACATAATCCGCCGGCGCATACAAGGCGCGGCGTTAGGCGCTGGGCGCCCCACACGCCTCCGTCCATCCAAGATTCCTCGTCGCGGGCGCTGCAGGCTCGGGGCGCGGGCGCCCGCCCGTCTGGCCAAAATGCGATTTTTTCTTGCTTCTACACGATTTCTTCTTTCTTCAAGCCATTTTTCACCGTTTCTTCATCTCTCGGCTACCAAATCCGTATTGACTCTACATCGACACTATTTGAAATAAATTGGACTCTAAAGACTCTAAAAACACCCAAAATAAAACCAAATTCTAATCTAAAATACTCAAATAAGTTGATAAAATACCAACTTAACAAATACCCCCAAACTTAAGCTATTGTTTGTCCTCAAACAATTATACTCCAAAATGAAAGACAAACAATACAACAACACACACAACTACAAAACTCCATAAACCAATAAGATTTGTCTAAAACTCATTTTACTATCAATCAAACATGCATTTTAACATTGTGATCAAAAGTGTTGAATATTCATGAAAATTCCGTTTTCATTATTCAAATTGATTTACGCAATCAAACGTTATCAAGATGATCCACTTCTAAGTATCAAAAGATACGACTCACCGGATTCCATAGGCTTGTTATTCACACTAATCTCCACTAATGTAGGCTAATATAACACATGGATCAATAGGGCTTCCAAAGCTTGTAATGTGGCTTAGGGTCGGGTAGGAAAATTTAGGATTAAGTGGCTCAATTCACCCAAACACACAATTACCTCTTCAAATCACCAATTGCCAAACAAAATGGCTCCCTTCACTTTTGTTGAATTTTCAATTATTCTCCTCTACGAGCCTCTATATTCAACACAAATTTTTTTTTTTTTTTCTAGACCCCAAACTTGGTCTTTTTGCATATTTTAACACATGGGGTTTCATTATTTCTTTTCTCGGCAACTTCATGCGAATGAACATCTACCTTACTTATTACATCCTCCTCAACCTTCAATCATTTTGTGTGTATGAGTGATGGGTAATTAGAATTTTCACATGTAAGCTCAAGGTAAAAACAATTGGTTGCCAAAGAAAAGGTTTAATAGGCTCAAAAGGGACACTAGTGAAATTATATCGTACAAAGGTAGTCATTTTGGCTCTAGCTTTTATTCAAAGATGGCCTAAATCATTTCCTTATGTTATTTCACCTAGAATTTCGCCTCAATTAGTGATCAAACAAGTTCTAGAATCCGTGGGATCATACAAGCAACACTTGACTTCATTAATCATTTTCAAATAAGTTAACAATTATGCATGAATATGAAATCAATGAAGCAAAATATAGATCACCACTTTAAAGCATGCTTTCGTGATATTCAACTCGCAATCAACAAATCTACTTAGTCATGTAGTTCTATAGTTCAACAAACTACCCGACCCGACTCAACCCGCAATCAACAAATGCAATTTTTTTTTTTTTTTTTTTTTAACACGACTCGACACGACTCAAAAGACACAAATACAGACACCCCCAAACTTAAATTGAACATTGTCCTCAATGGAGAGTGAGAAAACTTTCCGATAGCCGGCGCCAGGACTCCTCATCGAGTCGTGTGGTGAAAAATGAGCAATAGGGTCCTGGTGGTGGTATTGGGAACCGGAATTGCGGGTGTGTCCGCTATATATCCGGGCAAGTATTCGGTTGTGCTCATTCTCATATTCTTCTCGTGCGCTCAAGGGCGTTGCTCGCTACAAAAGCCCTTCTCAATTCTCGTGCCGCGAACTAGTGCGTCTCAAGAGTCGTTATGTGAGCGCCTAGAACGAGAACGCCTTGCCGCCGAACCGGATGGAACGTCAATATTCTGTGGTTGGGCATGAGTATCGCTCAATACCGCAGCATCTTCGGGATGAAGAATATATCCTGCACCCTTCGGATTAGGCACACCGCCTACCCACTCGTCATAAGAAGCAATAGTAGCCGAATCTATGGGTCCCTTTGGATTTTCCAATGGCTCGAGTTATCCCATGTAACACCCTTCTTTTTTACATAACCCACAAATTAAACTCTGTAAGATTAGTCCCCTGTTTTGGGTTGTAGCATTTTGTTATGAAGGGGCGTTGCAATAATTACCGGGTCAAATTGTATGTCAAGAATATGGCATATAGAAGATGAGCTCGCTCCTTAGTTACATCACTAACATGCTTGGTTGGTATCAAGTTGTTGCATATGAAGTGGTACCAAGCTCGCCCATATCGACTAAGACTCGTTCTCGGAAAAGCAAAAGAAGACCTCCACAACTTTTATATGACGTACTACGCGCTTCCAGGCCGGCATAGGGTATTACAAATCTCCTCCATACTCGGTGGTTGCGAGATAAATTCAATGTACGGTGAGTGATCCACCTCCGGAGTCCATAATATTCTCTTATCGCTACTACATGAGTGTATATCTTGTCTACTCCACGTCGAAAACCTCGAGTTATAGCCATTTTTGGTCTTCGCATTCGATAAAACTCTCGGACTATATTCGTGCGAATGGTCCGGGTTGTGCACAAAGTTTTGTCCATTGCTTCTGATGTATCATTTGTGCAAGTTCACCATCATTCGCCCCGGTTGTAACCCCCTGTTTCACCGTTATGCTCTTCGAGCATAATGTGTCATAATATAGTTGTTGTGCTTCCAAGTGAAGAAAACGAGCTTCAACATTTTCCTGGACGCATTTGCCACTCTTTTGCCCTTGCTTGCATTCTTTGTTCTTGGCATTGTAATTGATCGGAAAATCACGAAAAATGACACAAGCAACATGGCACATAGATGCACAATACGAAAGTTAGGGTTAAGAATTTTGCAACAACTCAAGAATTATGCATCTTTGTCATCAATTCATGATCAAATATCCTTTA